>ML806466.1:204475-215407 GCA_009831015.1 Picea engelmannii
TATACAAGATATGTACAAAGACGATGCAAACAAGATATGTACAAGAAATAAGAAGAGTGTTGTTACCTTTTAGTAGAAGAAGTCTCTTCCATCCTGCTTAGTCTTCTTTGTAGGTTCCTTTTCTTCGGCAATCGATGCTTCGTTTTTCTCCTTCCTTTTCTTTAACTCGAGACATCGATTCCTGTAGTGACCGTACTTCTGACAGTTGAAGCATTGTATTTCTGAAATGTCTTTCTCTTGATTTGGCTTCCTCCTTGAACCAAACTTCCTTTTGTTCTTGAAGTTCTTGAATCTTGTTGTGAAGGCTTGAACATTGTACTTCTTTTGGGGTCTCTCTTTTGCATTGATCCTTGATTCTTCTTGAGCATAGCAAGTCCAAAGTTCTTCAAATGTCGGGTACTCCTTCCTTGTGTTCATGCTTGCAGCAAATGCATCCCATGTCTTGGGAAGACAATTGAGTACTATGTTCACCAATTCCTTTTCTGAAGTGATCTCTTCAATAGCTTGTAGTTGATCTCTTAACTAAGATATCCTTACAAAGTATGATGGTATGTTGTCGTCATCATTCATCTTCATGTCACGGAGCTCATTCTTCAGACTCATAACTTGTCAAATGTTTCTGACTGAGAAGAGATTTGTCAGGGCATCGTACATCTTCTTTGATGAGTCAATATGGGAGATGTAGGGTATCAAGTGGTCTTTTATGGAATCCACTATGATACTTATGGCATTGATGTCAACATCTTTGAACTTCTCCATAGCTGCAATGTTCTGCGGTTCCTTCTCTTCTCCTTCTTTAAACTCTGGCTTCACGATCTTTCCTTTCACAATATCTAGCACTTTATTCTTAGTAAGGATGAGGTCAATCCTTGTCTTCCATGCTCTAAAGTTAGAGGCTCCATATAGCTTGTTCTCAGACTTCATAGAGTTCGTCATGGCTTGCTTGACTTGGTCAAACCCTGGATTTGACCAGAAATCCAAAGTTCACGTCTTGGCCTTCTAAGAGTACCAGGAGATGCGCTGAGCTAGGGCGCATTCATATATCTAGAGATTAGGTCAATATTGTCACTTAAGGTTCCTCAAAAATAGGTTTAGGGTTTCTGTAACTGCTTCTGTTGGTAACCCTAACTGTAGTGCTTTTGGAAATTGCTCCTGCTAGTAACCCTAGCGGCAGTTCCTCAATGAGCTCAATATCTAGCGACTATGTTTCCTTCCAGTGTTTTAGGCTGACTAAAGGGTTGTGGGACCATAACCTGTTAGAATATAGAATATGGTGTGCTCGTTTTACCATTGACGATACCCTCGTCACCCAACCACTGGCCGAAGCCACCCTCCGAGCACCTTGACCTTGACTCAGAAGAGAATTCTGGTAGCAATCCAATAGCCAAGAGAGGCTAATGCACCAAGAAAGAATAGAAACCAAGATGATCAGATAATCCCACCCAGAAGATAGCACACACCTTTCCCAGCTCTCCCAAAAAAAACTTGCGCAGAACTGTAACTGCCTGCACAAAACTATAACTACTTGTGCAGAACTGTAACTGCTTGTGTAGAAACTGGCTCTCTCTGCAACTGTTGAGATGAAAAATAACGAAACTGGAGCCCTATATTTATAGTGAACTGGGCAGGCTAACTGGGGCCGACTTCTCCTTCTGGGTATCAATAAATTCAATTTAAATGTATTTGTTCAGCCGACAACTTGTCTAGGGTTTCCTTCAATTCTTTTCTTCCTCCCGAAGGATTCTATTCTTGTCATAGGTCACAATAGAGTTTCATACCTCCTGAAGCTACCACAATACAGTTTCATAGGTTTTTCCCACAATACACTTCAAATCCCTTGAATGTCTAACTAGCGAACTCCCGGACTGGCGCTCATAAACTTCAGGCTTTGGGAGTTTTAATCGCAACACCTTCCAAATCTTCAGAACATCAAACTGGTGAACTCTCGGACTGGTGCCATAGAACTTTGGGCTTCAGAAGATTAGCAAAAACAACAATTCAAATCCTTCGAACACTGAATTGGTGAACTCCCGAAGGTTTAAGGATCAATGATCCACACTTCCCCAACAGCCAACGGCTGTGATCTACTCTGGAACTCCAGGATTCGGGACTTTTAGCTCCTAATCACCACTAGACTCTTGAATCGTCGAATATCAGACTCCCAAAGAGTGTAGATCCACGATTCATGATTTTCCGTCAATGGATGGCCAGGATTAAATTTGGGCTTCGTGAACTCAAAACTTTTCACACCAGAGTCCTTTTCCCCTGCAATCCTCCAGATATTCAAATTTTCGGATACCCGATAATCTGCGGACACATGTCCCCGACAACCAACGGTCTATATTGACTCTGAGATTCGGGCCTTTGGGGAGTTCTTCACTTTGCACAACAATAGTCAACTTCTCCCGGAGTGTCAAATCGTCGAACTACTCGAGGATCCGACGACTCATGCTTCTCCATGTGATCTACGTTATAGATTCACTTCGGGACTTTGGGATTTCGGGGCTTTTGCCTCCTTTACGAAAAATAATGAAAAATTATTGAAGCAGTTAAGTTCAAAGGACTCGAGGGTTTAATGTTTTCAATCCTTCTCCATATCCAACGGTTATGTGGGGTTCTAACTTCTCCCGAACAGATCTCGTCTGTTCACCTCAAAACAAAGTGATTTCTCTTCCTTAAGTTTTTTTTCTCTTGAAGGACTTAACCTCTGGCACACACCTTGTGCTTCCCTTCTGAGCTTTTCTCTCATAAGACTTGGACCTTTGCACACACTTTGTGCTTCCCTCTTGGTCTTGGGACTTAAATAAGTCTCCTAGGCACTCCTTGTGCTTTCTCTCTTCTGATCTTCTTTAACACTCTAATAAGTGTTGACTCTATTCACACTTTGCACCAGTCTCCTCTCCGCGATTTCATACTCCTACAAGTATAGGCACACTCCTTGCACTCGCTCTATGTAAAATTATGCAATCTCTCATGAGCTTATGAACCTGTAATAGTTCGGCCTTCGCACTCCTTGTGTGGGGACTCTGCACTCCTTGCACCGAGATTTTAGAAGAGAAACAATTGAAACTTAAATAAACATTGAGGATTCATTCAACAAGAAATTTAGATGCATACACACACATAAAACACAAATATAAATAACATAGAAATTACCCAGTTACGCAAAGACAAGCAAGTTCATAAATATGAAGGCAATTCTCTCTTCTTCTATATTCCTTCAGCAAATATTCGCAAAGAGTTCAACAACTCTCTGGAACTCTCAGCTTCTTTTCTCAAAAACTACAACAACAACAACCTCTCTTGGGCATAGATTTCATTGATTTATACATGAGGGGGCTTCTCGAACCTTCCCTCCATACTATCCTAGTGATTCCATATCATAATTAAAGCATCCCACTACTAGGATTATTGCAATAAATAAAATATTACAACCCAGATATGAGTCGGTGCTCAAAATATGTACAATCCTACAGACATTAAAAGAAAATACAATCCCTTGGAGAACACACAATGGCTCAAGCTTCAAGATCTCATGGGATCTTTAATTACAATGTTTTCAAAAATTAAAGCGATGCACCCTCCTTGGAATCCAAACTAGATGAGTGCACTATGCTGGATGTTGAGTCATCTTCCACCTCTCCTTATTGAATGACATCAGTGATTCTTTTGCATCATACTCCTATGCTGAAAAATATCATGAGCTCATGTTCATGGCTCTGTTGTTGTTGTTGTTGAGATCCTCCAGGGTCCCAAATTTTGACTCGGAGTTGTCAATTTGCTTCTCTTCCTTTCTGTTGTTATTGTTCTTGTTATCTTGATGTTGTAGGATTTTTTCCTAGTATCCAAATCATATGTTGCAAAGCTTTATTGAGCTTACCTCCGCAGTATTCTCTTGTCTGATCCTTGGTTGACCTTTCTACCAACCCTCTCAACTCCATAATTTCCTTGTCCATCCTATCTTGTGGCTGGCTATTTTGTTGCAACTCTCTCTAGCTCTCCTGACAATTAATTTGTTGAAGGTTTTTGTTGTTACCCACTGGTTGGTTCTCCTTCTTCTTTATTTCCTCGAGACTTTTACCTTCCTAAAGGTTTCCTTTGTTATTCTTCATGATAGCATCCCTCTGATAGTCTTCCTATATCTTCGGATGGTTTAACCAATCCTCCAACATCTCCAACTCTTTCTCCCACTGAGTGAGTGTAGAACCTGAATGCTCCTCTTGAATATTTTCTTGGCTCACAATTATGTGGGCCTCTTCTTATTTCTTTTCCTTTTGAATAGAACTTGGCTTTTTTCCACTCTCCTTTTCTTTGACAATATCTAATGGACATCCCTCTGTTGCATCTTCCATCACACACAAAATGTTAGTTTCAAAAACCTTTGGCCCCTTGGCCTCTTCCCTAGATACCCCCTACATCATTTCCTCACAAGTATGAGAACATGTTAAACTCATTCCAAGAGATATATTGATCTCTCCTATCCTCAGACTACAACACTGGGGATCTTCTTCTTCCTTCAAGAATTCCTTCCCACTCATGAGAAGTATACTCGAACTAGCCTACTCTTTGACTCCCTTATCTTCCAACGACAACAATTACACCCATTTTTCTCAAGGGTATAAGTATTATTCCTCCCATCATGTATGCCATTCCTATCATATTGCCACGGTCTCCCCAACATAATATGACAAACATCCATAGGTATGGCATCACATAAAAATTCATCCCTATAACTTCTTATTTTAAACTCAACCTTACATTGTCTACTTACCATGAATTGATGTCCTTTATGCAACCATGATACCATGTACGGACTCGGATGTGTTTGCATCTCCAACTTCATCTTTTCTACCATCTTTGTGGATACCAAGTTGTCAGTTCTTCCACTGTCTATGATCACCTTGCATACTATGTCCCTGGTTTTTCAAGTAGTTCTGAACAAATTGTTTCTCTAGACTGGTTCTTGTACCTCTTTCTCTGTCTTTACGAGATATTTCCTCATCATCAGGGATATTCCTTCTTCAGTTGATTCTTCCTTCATCTCTGCCTCCACATTCCTCTTCTTTTCCTCAGAAATGTGATCTTCTTTAACTCTTGCATTCTTCTTTTCAGGACATGTGCCATGTTTTCCCACAAGCATAACACTTCACTTCTCTTCCTCTACCTATGGGAAAAGGATTTCTTCCTCTAGAGTATTCTCCTCTAGAAATTCCTTCTCTCTCTATATGTCTATTAAATCCTCCAACTTCTCCCCTGGATTACTGGAACTTCTCTCTGGTGGTTCCTTCTCCTCTGTCAGGATTCTTTCCCCTGCCTCTCTGACTCTGCTTCCTTGAAAAAAAAATATTCCTTCATGGACACCTGATAAGCATATTCTATAGCCCTTATTATCATCATACTAATATCATCTTGTATTTCATACCTCGATCCATTTATATACCTAGCAACTTTCTCTTCATCATTCTCCCTGTGTCCTGCTATTATATTCAACTTATAAAACTCTTCAGTATAATCCTTCACCGGCAAACCTTTATGTCTCATATTATGCAAATTTCTGAACAGATTCAGCTGATAATCCTTGGGTATGAATTTATCATTGAGCTTAGCTACCATTCTATACCATCTCTTAATCTTGGACTTACCTTTCCTCCTTTTGTCAGCTTGCAACTCGTCCCACCATAAAGTTGCATGTCCCTTCAATCTGGTAACTGCATGCTTTACCTTATTCTCATCATCAATCTCCTCATAGTTAAAGTAATTGTCTAAAGCACTTATCCAATCATTCATTTCTTTCACATTCAAATTACCTTCATACATCGGGACTTCCATTTTCGCTCTGGCTCCCAACTTGACAACATCTCTCACCAATCACTCCCTTGTTGCTTGTTCTCCTACAACTTTTTGTTTTGCTTCTACATCTTCACTTTCAGCTTCGCTGACATCACCAGTATATGTTGCCCTCCTTTGTGGTGTTTCCATGGAGTCCAACCTCGCAGGAAGTTATCTCATTTCTTCCTTCATGGTTGCATTGACCACAGGTCTCTCCCTACGCCTCCTTGGTGGCATGGCTCTAAATTTTTCTTTTTCACAGATATTATTCATGCTCTGATACCACTCAATGCAAACCCCCACCCCTCTAGGGGGGTTTGCATGACCTCTTGGTCTAGGATCAATTTACACACGAGCTTCAATGTCTCTCGATTCCCCACAAAACCCTTAGAATCCTATCCACAGGCCTTTTCTCCTTTAAACTTCACAAAAATTTGGGTTCGCAAGGGTCTTTTTACTCCATTGGAGTTCTCACGTGATCTCGGGCCAAAACCTGAGGCTTAAAATTATGAAAGAGACAAATTTAGTGATTTGGATATTCAGGCTTCAGAGGATTTTCCCACAATACACTTTAAATCCCCCGAACACCGAACAGGCAAACCCCCGGAATGGTGCTACAGAACTTCGGGCTTCGAGAGTTTTAACTGCAACACCTTCCGAATCTTCTGAATCTCGAACCGGAAAACTCCCGGACTAGCCCTCCAAAACTTCGGGCTTCAAAATATCATCCAACACAACACTTAAATCCTCCAAAATTTGAACTGGCGAACTCCCATAGGTTTAAATATCAATGGTCCACACTTCCCCAACAACCAACGGTTGTGATCTACTCCAGAGTTTCGGGCTTCAAGAGTTTTAGCTCCTAATCACCACTAGACTCTCGAATCATCAAATGTCAGATTGTCGAAGAGTGGAGATCCACAGTTCACATTCACCCATCAATGGACGGTCAGGATTAACTCTGGTCTACAGGACCTCGGAACTTTTCACACCAGAACCCTTTTCACCTGCAATCCTCTAGATAGTCGTACTTTCGGATACCTGATAATCTGCGGACACGTGTCCCCGACAGCCAATGGTCTAGATTCACGCTGGGCTTCCGGACTTCAAGGAATTCTTCACTTTGAACAAAAACAGTCAACTTCTCCCGAAGTGACGAATCGTCGAACCACTCGAGGATCCGATGGCTCATGCTTCTCCCTATGATCTATGGTGTAGATTCACTCTAGGGCTTCCGGGATTTTGCCTCCTTTACGACAAATGATGAAAACAATTTGAAGCAACAAAGTTCAAAGGACTTGAGGGTTTAACATTTGTGGTCCTTCTCTAGATCCAATGGTTGTGTGGGATTCTAATTTATCCCGAACATATCTCGTTCGTTCACCTCGAAACAAAGTGATTTCTCTTCCTTAAGTTTTTTTTGTCTTAAAGGACTTAACCTCTGGCACACACCTTGCGCTTCCCTTCTGAGATTTTCTCTCAAAAGACTCAGACCTTTGTGCACACTTTGCTCTTCCCTCTTGTTCTTGGGACTTAAAGAAGTCTCTTGCGCACTCCTTATGCTTTCTCTCCTCTGAGCTTCTTCAACACTCTACTAAGTGTTGACTATGTGCACGCTTTGCACCAGTCTCCTCTCTGAGATTTTATACCCCTACGAGTATAGGCGCACTCCTTACACTCGCTCTGTGTAAACTTACACAATATCTTCTAAGCTTCTGAACCTATAATAGTTCGGCCTTCACACTCCTTTTGTGGTCACTGTTCACTCCTTGCATCGAGATTTCAAAAGAGAAACAATTGAAACTTAAATAAACATTGAGGATTCATTCAACAAGCCATTTAGATGCATACAAACACATAAAACACAAAGATAAATAACACAACAATTACCCAGTTACTCAAAGACAAGCAAGCTCAAAAATCTGAAGGCAATTCTCTCTTCTTCTATATTCCTTCAGCAAATATTTACGAGTTCAACAACTCTCTGCAGCTCTCAGCTTCTATTCTCAATAACTACAACAACACCAACCTCTCTTAGGCATAGATTACATTGATTTATACATGAGGGAGCTTCTCGAGCCTTCCCTCCAGACCATCCTAGTGCTTTCATATCATAATTAAAGCATCCCACTACTAGGCTTATTAGAATAAATAAAATATTACAACTCAGATATGAGTTGGCGCTCAAAATCTGTACAATCCTACATAAATTAAAAGCAAATACAATCCCTTCGAGCACATACAATGGCTCAAGCTTCAATATCTCATGGGATCTTTAATTACAATGTTTTCAAAAATTAAAGTGGCGTGCCCTTCTTGGAATCCAAACCAGATGAGTGTGTTGCGTTGGATGTTGATTCATCTTCCACCTTTCCTTATTGAAAGATGTCAGTGATGCTCATGCATCACATTCCCAAAACATATTTTAGAATGCATGAAGGTCATTATGAGTTTTTGGTTATGCCATTTGGACTTACTAATGCACCTTCAACATTTCAAGGCTTGATGAATTATATTTTCAAGCCCTTCCTTAGAAAATGTGTCAGCATTTTTTATGACATATTATTCTACAGCAAATCTTAGGAAGAGCATCTACAACATGTTGATGGATTATTACAACTATTTGAAGAGAAACAACTTTATGAAAAGCCTTCCAAGTGTGCCTTTGGGGTTCAAAAGGTGGAATATTTGGGTAATATTTTATCTCATGAAGGTGTAAAAGTCGACCCTAACAAAATCAAATCTATGAGGAAATAGCCAATTACCAAAACCTTGAAAAAACATAGAGGATTCTTAGGATTGATAGGATATCACTGCAAGTTTGTCAAGAACTATGGTCAAATAGTAGCACCTCTAACAACATTATTAAATAAGGAAACATTTTATTGGACTGCAGAAGCAACCAAAGATTTTTAAAAACTTAAGGAGGCTATGTGTACAACCCACATCGTGGCCACACCTGAATTTAAAAAAACATTTATTGTGGATAGTGATACCTCAGGCCATGGAATGGGTGCAGTTTTAATGCAAGAAGGAAGGCCCCTTTCCTTTGAAAGCAACCAAATTAAAGGGGAAAACTTACTCAAACCCATTTATGAAAAACAATTGTTGGCCATACTACATGTAGTTCAGAAATGGTGCCCTTACCTAATAGGAAGGCACTTCAATGTAAAAACAAATCATGATAGTTTGAAGTACTTCTTGTAGAAACAATTATCTTCAGAAGAGCAACGAAAATGGGTTACAAACATGTTAGGTTATGACTTTGAAATTATCTATAAAAAAGGAAAACATAATGTTGTGGCAGATGCCCTTTCAAGGAAAGAAGAAGGAAGAGAAGGTTCAATATGTGTTATTTCTATTCTGCAATCAAATTGGGTGGAAGAAGTAAGGATAGAATGGAAGCAAGATCAAGAGATATGCAAGATAATTCAAAAAATACAAGACGACCTTGGTTCATTAAATAATTTTGTATGGAATAATGATTTTCTATGGTATCATGACCGCCTATATTTATGTAAGAATTTCCAACTCAAACAAAACGTCCTTCTGCAATTGCACACTTCTCCTATGGGAGGAAATTCAATATTATTGAAAATGTACCACAAGATCAAGAAGGATTTTTTTTTCTAGGAAGTTCTTAAAACGAATTTTCAAAAGTTTGTGTGTGAATTTTTGGTCTGGCAACAGAATAAGGGAGAGACAATCAAGATGTCTAGTCTCCTACAACCATTAGTTATACCAAGTCAATGTTGGGAAGAAGTTTAAATGGATTTTATTACAGATTTACCCAAATCCAAAGGAAATACTTGTTTAGTACATTTTTATGCTTCCTTTTACTCTATAAACTACACTTTTGCCTCCATAACCATCCATTTTGCCTCCATTTCATTCCATATTTTCCATAAAACAGATTATTCAAGGTACATTTATCATTCTTTAGCTTAAGAATTGTTAGTTTTCTAATTTTTGGCATTAAAATTGAAAATTTATCAGAAATTACAGGATTTGACTAAATCCCGTAATTGCTCCTAGGTTCGTGTACTTGAAGGACAGTTGGGCTAAAACTGAGACTTGGGTCATGATCCTTGATGTACAAGGATGGATGATGAGCTATCAGCTTCTAGATCTGAGCCTTCCAGGTGTCTGGTTAATGCTGGTCAAACAGGGCCACTTCAGCAGAAAATATTGTTTTAGCCTAAAATCATGAACAGTTTTAGATTTTCTTGGGATTTGTTCATATTTTATGGATTTGAAAGGGGCATTCGACCTTCCTAGCATATATTATGGATCTGATCATAATCTTTAGGAGATTTATTAGCATTATTAGTTTCAAAACTCTTGTATAAATACTCTAAGGCATAAACTAGTATGACAACCTTGGATGTGAATGAAGAAACTTTGGAATTTGCAATCTTGAGATCAATTCTGCATTTTTGTTCTTGATAATGTTTATTATATGATGATGTGAATGTTGTTAGAAGCTCCTTCTTAGCTGAGACAACTCAAGTGTACAAGTGAAGCATTGGAGGGCCCCCTTTCCCAAACTAGTACACTCTTCCTTTTTGTTCTTTTCAAGTAATCTTTGATACATGTTTTAGATCATATCTTGTTGTAGATGAGTTTATTCTTTGTTGTAGTTATATGAATTCCATAGTTAAGTAAAATTCTTAATGTTTATAATCCTTACTCATGTTGTGAATGATTTCTTGAATAAGAATTCAATGTGTGGTTTGCTTTCAAACATTGGGATAATCATGAATGATTTTTGAGTTATTTACACTTTCAGTACTTTTGATTTAATAAGAATTGATGATAATTTCTAATGAATGAAAGAAGACAATGAATTCATCTCTTGAATAAGAGTTTTATCTTTCTAGCATTGATAAGCCTTAGAACTAGTTTGAATATCTCTTGAATGCTTACTGTTGATACTCTTTAAGAAAACAATTGTTGATTACTGTCATGAGATCTATGAATAGGACTTCTGAATAGAATCTTAGCATCTCTTCCATATTCATCTCTTAGAATAGGTTTTGGTTTATTCCCATTAAAGAATAAAAGTTATCTCTAAATCCATACATTTTGGATGTGCCTCTAAGT
>ML806466.1:247305-293032 GCA_009831015.1 Picea engelmannii
TAATATATATATATATATATATATATATATATATATATATATATATATATATATATATATATATATTATTTTTGGTTTTGTTTTAATGTTTTGTCATTAACATCTTCCCCATATTGGATTGTAGAAGGCATCTCAACCCAATTAAAACATATAATTTTAGAATATATTAACAATGGCAACTACAAAAATGTATCATGCCTCGTGAATATGAGTTCTTCTAAAGACAACAAAAAATAAAGAGGGTTGATGCACATTTATGAACATCTCTTTATTATCTCTTATAAAATAAAGAGGGTAGATGGACAGTTATTGGAAAAACAAGAAACCTTTGATTTTGAGAGATAATTAGATGTATTTGTACAACAAATTTTAAAATGGTATAAAAAGATAAAATGTAGGAAATTGAATTATTTTCATAATAAATAAATTTTACTTCTATAAAATTTGTGAAGGTGTGTAAATTAGATTTTTTGTAAAATTGTCATTTTAAAACTTAACAAAAAATACCTATTTCATTACATTTAGTCTTATCACTTAGAATCTAAACTACAAGGTATGAATATCAAATATGAAAGTGTGAATATTGGGTTCCCAAAGTGTGACTCTTAAAGTGTGAATATCATCTTAGAAAGTGTGAAAATCAAATTCCCAAAATGCTTGAATTTGGATTCCAAAAGTGTCAATTTTGATTCCTAAAGTGTCAATATTAAATTACAACAATATGTATTTGGATTTCAATATTGTGACTTTATATCCAATGTGTATAATATATTGAATTCCAATTTTAATGTATGTCAACAATTTATTTATGTATGTGCATGCATATCACCATGACATACATTGCTAAATATATCAAGATTAAAGATATGAATATTAGAAGTAAGTGTTGTCATTGCATTGAAGAGTTATACATTTCATAAATGTTTGAAGTATGTACAGTAAGGATCCATACATAAAAAAAGAGGACTATGAGACCATCTTTCACCTTATTTGCAAACAATATAACAAAATAATCGTGGAAATACTCACAAAGATGACATCTAGAGGCAAGAGAGAACAGAGAAAATAGCCTTCAATAATTTTAACCAAAACAATCTACTAATTCAAGAGTTCTTACAAGATACAAGTATGGAACTTATTTTCTCAAATAATATCTTATCCATCGTCATTCTCAATCTCTCCATTGTGTTCCAGTTATTCCCATTATACCTCAATTAATGCAAATCCCTTCCCATCTATTTATTTTCATGTCCTCTACATCCCACCTTTGGTGACCATGCTCATATGATGCTATTCACATTGATCAATGTCATCACTTCTCTTCTAGCAACTCACTGTTGAGTTTTTTAAAAACATTTTTTGTACAAAGCATTGTTTTATGTCATTATTCTAGTGAATTTTAACCATCAGGCCTCTACCTTGTAAGTTTCAACAACAACTTTTGGATCTTAGTAAACACTTCCCCAACCATATTGCACAATGTGGATTTGATGAGTGTACCATAGTCATTTTCCCCTCAACAACATCATCCTTTTGAGAGAATTCATTTTCGGGTTTGTTACATAGATGTCTAATGTAGTGATCCCTAATAGTGTTGTAACACCCATGTTTCCCCCATCCTGTAATTAATCATAATTTATGATTGCCATGCAATGGCTTGTAAATATTGTAAATGTATTATTGTTTAATTGTAAATGTCAACAGTTGATTGATGGGTGAAGCCTTAAAGTACTGGTCATAATATCACTAAAGCAATGAGGGGAGGTTATGTTAAGTTAAAGGACCCTAAGCCACCTTGCAGAAATATTAATTGGAAACATTTGGATTATTTACCCTTAGCAGGGATAACAAGACAAGTCAATTAATGAGGAGGGGTTGGTAGTTGAACAACCAACCACTCCAATGAATGGAAGTATGGAGGGTTGTTAGAAGGGACAGGAAGCGGTCAACTAGAGGACAATAGGAAAGATCACCACGAGTCCCCAAGATTGACCCACGAGTTTCCTTCTGATAGAAGAAACAGAAGGACAGGTCGAGAACCTACCTAAGTCATGTGTGCAAGAAAAAGGGCACGAGGGAGATCCTTCAAAGGGGTAGGGGGGAGGTGTAGCCTGGATATGCACAGAGGGGGAACTGGAGGAAAGTTTGGCCCTCTAAGGAAGATAGTTGTTGAAAGGACTGCATTGGTGCGTGCAATAGAAGGATTAGAGAACCCGTAGAATAATTCCGAGTTGGTGCAATAGAAGAACCGGATAACCCGACCTAAGCTAAGAAGGGCGTGAGCTTGATACTGGGAAGGCATATGATAAACCTCGAAGAATCATGGGCTAGGTGGATGTAAGGAAAATATATACCTAGAGTAGAGTGAAGGAGGGTAACCTTCAAATCTTACTAAGAACCTAAGAGATGTTCCCTAGTGATATCATGGCTTGGCACGGGGGTGGCCAGAATGCTAAAAGTGAATGCATCTGAGCCTACGGTTGGGTGGAAAGGAGAACACCCAAAGTCAATTGGTCAACTATCAACTGTAATAAATCAGTATCTCATAGACTTTGTGTAATTGAATTGAAATGCACGATTGAACGCTTGTACTCGCGCTATACATACTTGATTTATAATGATGATGCTTATTGTATTTGCAAACTCTTGTGTTTAAGTGACGATAGGATGGCATGAACGTTGCATGCCCTGCACAATTGAATACAAGCATTCTATAATGTCCTGAGATAAAAAGAATGAACTTAATTTTATGATTCCTGTGTGCCCAATATATATATATATACATCATCATGATGGGAAATCCGTGAATGGAAACCGGGATTATAAGTTAATAGTTTAATGTAAGGGAAAGATCCCAAAGAAAAATCCTTGAATTGTCTTAAGTCTTAAATCAGATGAAAAACCATGTTTTGAGATCGAAAGAATCACAATCGTTGGATCGGCGGAGCGAATAGATCCAGACCCTTTATCGAAGTAAGTTACCATGCATGTAGAGAATGTACCTAAGTTAATATCGATCTTTAATCAGGGATTAACCCATAATTAACTTTTTTTATAGATCATTGTCATCTTGTTTAAGCGATATTTGGGGAAGGGGTAACGTCAGCAGGTTGTACTATGTTGACCTGGAATGCCAATGTGTCCAGAAATTGATAGGTTTCATCCTATGAATGACAATAGGTAATTGTACGGTGCGCCATAACGCAAGCCCCTTAGGTGAACTATGTCTTAGACATCTGCTTTAGCCTTGGACGTCGGACCAAAAGTTTGAAAGATCTCGACCATTTATCGGAGTACATCTGGAATGTGATCTCAGTCGTTGATCGGCGTGGAATCCCTTAGACGTCAACGAGAGGGGGATGACATCATGCTAACGTTATGTCGATGTCAGGATCCTAAGTGTACGAGGAAGCCACATGGAGGCCTGTAATTGGTCAAGGTAATAGGGAGTGGGTCCCTTTCAAGTTTAAGGATTGGAAAGGTGAGATGAATGGGTCAGCCAACCCGCGAACCGGACAAACTCACAAAATAATCTAAGTGTCGATACTTCTCGGACAGACCTATGAAAGGATGCTTATATATTTATGCATCCACGAGTTTGTGAGTCTGCAAAGATGAAATTGGTTAAGTGTTGAGACTCTTCGGATGGAATTAGGAAAGGAAGAATTATGCATTCGTGAGTCTGCGAGTCTGTGTGTCTGGGAGCCCGCATAGATGGAAAAGGGCTAAGTGTTAAGGCTTCCAAGCGAACTTAAGAAGAGGAGGTACAGAATTGTACATCCGCGAGCCCACTAGTTTGTGTAGATGGAAAAGTGGCCAAGTGTTGAGACTCTTTGGACGGACTTATGAAGGGAAAAATTATGCATTCATAAGTCCGCAATTCCATGAGCCTGTGAGCCCACGTAGATGGAAAAATGATTAAGTGTTAAGGCTTTCGAACGAAATTAAGAAGAGGAGATACAAAATTGTGCATATGGGAGTCCCCGAGTCTGCTTAGATGGAAAAGTGGCTAAGTGTTGAGACTCTTTGGGTGGACTTATGGAGGGAATAATTATGCATTCGTGAGTCTGTGAGTCCACGTAGATGGAAAAATAATCTAAGTATTAAGACTTCTTGGGTGGACCAATGAAAGGATGCTTATAGAATTTTGCATCCACGAGTCTATGAGTTCATGAAGATGAAAACTAGCTAAGTAACGAGACTTCTCCAGTGGACTGATGAAAGGGAGCTACAAAATTATGAGTATGTGAGTCTGCCATCCGCGAGAGTGCGTCGGAAGAAGGTCCGAGCAACGATGGTTGTGGACCTCCATGGACCGAAGTTCCACCATGGTAGGCTAGGCTAGTGCCACGTCAGGACTAGGTTTTCGCCTCGTCAATGGGCATGGCCAATGACACATCACATGGATTCCACGTGGTAGTAAGAGAGATATTTCCTTTGTAGACTCAATAACTTTGGAAGGTCATACCTTTCATTCCATAGTTCAATCCTGAGTGAATTTACCATCGTTGGAAATATCTTAACGAGTAAAAGAGGATGGAGATGTGATAGAGAAGAATTAAGGTCGATAGAATAAGTGAAAATTTAATACTCCATCCCTTAAAAAGGTACGCAGGGATCAGATCTGTTACAAGTGTGAACATTTTCCCTCAAGTATGCTTCCATGATGTCATGTGTGAGTGGTGTATCGATGTGGATGTCTCGGTCCTTCATTGGGGATGTCTACAAATTATTTATTGTGTTCTCATAGTAGAAAAAGGGCTTGCGGAAAGCCTTTAAGACATTGTCCTAATAAGTTATCTTTGGATGCTAAAATTGATCCCCTCCCTTGTTAATACCTTTTCTTTAGAAGTAAATATA
The DNA here is from genome assembly GCA_009831015.1 of Picea engelmannii. NCBI lineage: Eukaryota > Viridiplantae > Streptophyta > Pinopsida > Pinales > Pinaceae > Picea > Picea engelmannii. The sequence goes on from ML806466.1 coordinate 252,166, forward strand.
TGCTCCTATTGCTTTATTTACTTCTTCTAACTTTGAAGGTTTCTTTAACTAGTGTGATATATAAGGTTTCCCTCTAGATAGGTTTAGACAATCATCGGGAAACAAGCACCATACATTGATAGGAGGTGATAGTTTTTCATCTCAAACCAAGGCTTTATATAATTTGCACAACTTGTATGCCATCAAGTAGTTGGAATTTGAAGTATTGATATCCTTTAAGACTTGGAACCTTTTAGTTCTTGTCCAAAAAGTGTGGCACCATAAAGCTCTTGAAATAAAAGACATCCTCAATCAAATGAGGAGGAATGATGTTCCTCACATGCCCTATAAGTATCAATGATCTCTGATAATGAAAATATATCTTTCATTTTAACAACATTAAGAATTTATCATGTGTTCCATCTAGATATTCATATGTGTGACCCATTGAAGGAAACTGGCCTCTACAATTCAAATACCCTCCTTTTCATTAGAAGGGATGCAAATGCAAACATGTAACGATTTTTTGTGTTACCTACACAATTATCCATTTGCAACAATAAAACTAGTGGGATCTTTTTATACGATATGACACATGTATTATCAACACCTACCTCAAGAGATTATGTAACATATTCCTTATAAACCAAACATTTTCAATATGATTTGGTTTGTAATAATGCATCATATAGCAAGTCATTTGATGTCCTGATCTTCTAAAACAAATCCTCATATTTATCCAGCATTGGTTCTTTGAGTTCCTTGAGGCATTTGGATAATGAAGTCACGATGAAATTTGAACCCATTTTCACAAATGGAAGGCTAGGAGTGGTTGAATACATTAGTCGTTTGTTCATGTATATGCATACTAGTCAAAGTAATTGGGAGATTCATGAAACTATTTATTTCATTTTCCTCCTTACCCATCATTGGTATATAAGTGTTCATATTATGCATCTTGTTGTGTGCTTGGACATTTCTTTGAATTTAATATGTGGGCATAGTACATACTAGGACAATTATAATATAGTTAATAATATAATCAGATGTTTGAATTGTACATAATGGTTCAACTCGAGTTGGATTAGTGGTGCTCCTAAGTTTGTTAGTGGTGGAGACACACTCATCACACCTTGTAAAGAAGTTTTTATTTGTAATTACAACATCCGAAAATTACTTTCTCATTATTGTGTTGAAATAGGACTGCAAAACTTGAGGAAGACTCGGGCTAGCTAAGTTATCATTAGTATTTTCAGTAAGAAACCTTAGGTCATATTTAGAGGCAATAATTTGAGAGTGTCCATGTTCCATATTGACATTTTGAATGAGTTACATGTGGATCTTTATTTGAATTTTGGTCCACAATCATATCAACATTGGTAACTATTGCAATAGTATGATCTAGATTTTTGTCATCTACTATTAGCATTCATCGCCATCAAGTCAATTTTTTTTTAAGTTGCACTTATAGTGTTAGAAAGTGCTTTTTGATATGCCAAAATTGTGGTACCATGCATTATGGCATACATCAAAGTTGTTAAATTTCATAGTAAGAGTTATTTTATTTTATTATCCTTGTATGGAAATACTATGTTAATGATAGAGAATTGAGCACAAATGCTCTTCTTGATTTTTCATCCATGCAATTCATAGTTTTTTCCTCTTCAGTTATCAATCCCATGGATATGTAGATAGACAATCATTTTTACAGCAATGTGGGGTGTTCATTTGTCTAAAGAAGGATTCATCATTTTCAATAGATTTTTTGTTTGAATCACCATTAGGAGATTTAATTGGCCTTGGGTGTCTAGGTAGTTTTAAGGCTTTTTTATCACTATTTTCACATCAAAAAATCCATGATGTCCATAAATGGATATTTCAACTGGAGAGGATGTTATTCTATTGTATTGGAGAGGGTGTTATTCTATTGTATTCCATAGATTGACCTTTATCTCCTCTGTAGTTTCCTTTATTCTCACATATAAGGGGCCACCACTAAGTCAACAAAGTGGTATCCAAAGCATCTTCAAAGAGAACCTTATAATCATAAACATGTGTCACATTGGTTGAAAATTTTCTCAATAATAATTCCAAAGTCATCATTGTCTAATCATATGAAGTGTGCTACATCTTCTTCCCACACTTTTGAAATTGCTCCCAAGTCAATATAAACTTAAACTTGTTTCAAGGATCATCAATGGACCAAATTCACTTGTACTCTCAAGAACTTAAGTATGTGATTATTTTTTGTTGCTAATGTTGGACCTTCTAATTATTCTATCACTTTCACTTTTATCAGAGAACCTGTTTATCATCTACCATTTTTTCAATTAACTAAAATGTGATACTTCAAATTGTCACTAAGAATGAATAATTGTCACAAGAAAATATTTGTTCTTTCACTAATACACTAAACCAGAAAGGTCTTAACCTCTATCCTTTAGCAACATGGTGCTACCCACATTGGTTGCAATACCTAATGCTATGTAGCATCCTTTCTTTAAACATAATGTAATAATTTGACTTCCTTTTAAATTAATACCACTGTGTCTTTTGTATGTGTATAAACAAAGTTCTATTTATCATCAATGTCAATTGAAGAATGTGTTGGTTTATTACTTTTAATACCATGGACTTACTTCCAATTTTGGGATTCATAGTACATTCAAATTTCTATTTAAACATTATTAACTTGTTAGCTAGCACTCTATGTGCTTAACTAGTTGTGACACATCCACTCACTAAACACCCACAAATATTCATACAATGTATCAATACCATTTGATGCATGAATTAATTGAGTGTTTACATTAAAAATTCAATAACATTGACAACAACACAATTGATTAATTGAGTGTTTACATTAAAAATTCAATAACATTGACAACAACACAATTGGGTCCAATGTCATTGCCATGCAATGTCTTGTTATTTGGGTAGGTCATTTCATCTGCAACGTTGCAACCATGAAAAAACAAGTTCATGGGTTTAAAATTGACCAACCCAAAAGATATTATTATTAATTTGCAATATAAAAGAGTCATTATGAGTACTTCACGTACATTTATACCAAATACTTACAAAATGTGTATTGTATTTAATTGATTTTGATTTATGATCAAATTCTAATTTTAGAAAAGTACTAATTTTAATAGTGGCAAGGCTCTCCTTATGTGATAATGTCAATATGAAAAAATATATTTGCAATTATTTGTATATATATTCTAAATATGATATATTTGTGAGTAACTCGTTTATGTTTTAATAATTTGTTTGACATAGATTCACGTGTATTTATTATCACCCTAATTTTTCTCACCTGTACCATTTCAATAATTATATCTAGAAACATCACCATTCCATGTGTAATCTATGTAATGCACCCTATCATATCATAATAAGCCATTTTTTATATCGGTAAGCTTGGCTAAACCCTCAATTTAATATTTATAGGGTGGTGTTGTTTATCATTTATTACATGTATGGTTCATGTAGATAATCCTTCGGAGATCTATGTGACCCCTATGAACCTAGAAAATCGCTAGTCCATGGATAAAAATTGTGCACACACTTGATTAAATGGCATAGTGGATACATGTGTTTATTACATGTATGGCTCATGTAGATAATCCTTCATAGATCTATGTGACCCCTATGAACCTAGAAAATCGTTAGTCCATGGATAAAAATTGTGCACACACTTGATTAAATGGCGTAGTGGATACATGTGGACCTATTTTGGAACACCTATATGCATTAATTCTAATGACTTAGTCTTTCTTAATGACCATTATGCATGAAAATAATTCTAATGACTTAGTCTTTCTTAATGACCATTATGCATGAAAAGAGTTTATGTAGAAGCTATTTCAAAAATGGGGTTTCATTGTTCATATAGATAAAGAAGCTATGGAGATGCATTTTGTAACACTTTTGGTTTTAATCTCTATGATTAGAATGTTTTATGTTAATGTGATTTAGGTTGGTGAACCAATAAAAGTTGAAAGCGCGGAGTTCTTAGGAATATTATATATATATAATAAAAAAATACATTGTTGGTTGCAAGACGAATAAGGACAAGAGTGATAGGGGGCTATGATTTCACGAGAGAGAGGGATGAGAGGCTACTCCTTTTATTTAACTTTTATTTACCCACGTGTGTGTGGGGGGGGGAGTGTGAGTCTCTTAGGGAGACCATGTTGTCTCTCGGGGTGCATGAGTCTCTTGGGGAGGCCACATCCTTGCTATTTAAACCCATCTTTCTAGATGTTTGGGGGTTGTTGGTTCTGGTGTTGTTCACTCCTCAATTCATTCTTTTTTTCCATTTTTGGTGGTTCATACTTGTGGCTCACTCATTTGGGGAGTTCTTCGTTCATGGTTTCCTATCATTTCCTCATTCACTTATGCCCATTCGTGTGTTGGGGATGGCATGGAAACGAATGGTTGGAGGAGGAGATCCATTGCTAAATGGCTGCAAGTAATTGTTGATTATTCCTGAAAGAAATGAATGCCTAAGTGCTTAGATGTATTGGCATGTAGAGTCTAATTGTTCACAACTGAGAATCCTTAGATTTTTCTAGCATTAAGATTCATGATCAGTAACACTCGAGCCATGGAAAAGAATGAGAACAACCTAAGGGACTGCATTGCAGAGAAGGGGTTCATTTATTTGGGTTATGCAGGTTGCATTGGAGCCCTGGAAGAGAAATGGAACATCCTGAGGGACTACATTGTAGAGAAAGAGGTTCATTTCTTTAAAATATAGTGAATCAAAATCTAAAATGTTTACAATAGGTTATTCGTTACGTATCCTCATGCTCTTAAAAATGTCTTTTCTTATATGTCTTGGAAAACAATTTTGACTATTTTACTAAGAACACCCATTTGAGACTAGTTTTAGGAATAATGGAAAACCCTAGTTTTCATAGTATATTTTTCTAAAATTATAGCAAACCAAAACCTAAATTTTTTACCACGCGTATTGCACTATGTATCCTCGGGATCCAAAAAAATTCAGTATCTGAAAGTTACCAGAAAATAAAATTTATAGTGAAAATACTAAGATGATGCATTTGAAGGAACCAAACCTGAGATGTGTATGCTCTTAAACCATATTTTATATAAAAAATACTATAGATATCATAATAAACCAAAGTACACACCATGTACACAAAATGTGAGCATGGAACACAACTCTAATATAGATAAGAGAGATGAGTTACACAATGACTCCTTAAAGAATAAGAGATTGCTTCCAAATACTCCAATACATTCATACATCCAAATCACATGTTCTCCCAATAATGACTAGATAATATCTATATATACATATTCACACATTGCACATGTGGCATATTTATTAGACCAACCACTATTACATATACATTTACCCCATTACATATACGTTTAACCCCATATCCTCCCTTGGGGTCATATCATATACATGTAATCCCATATATGTCCCCCTTAAGTCATATCAAGAAGAATTTGAAAAGTGAAGATATTGTTGATTTAAAATCATCTTTTTTTTGGGTCTTTCTGTGATGGTCACACAAATTGTAGAGCATATATCTTTTGATGGGGTGCTCCAATGGAAACTTGACTAATTCCATTTGATAGAGGATTTTCAGGGGTTTGATTTGATATATTATATGTTATGATTTTGGTCAATATCTATTGCACTGAAACCCTTGCAAATTTTCACCCTCCAACCCTAACAAAACCAAATAATGTCTCTATATTTTTGTCTACCATCTATCTGTAGTATATTGATTCTTATAAGAGCTCACAACATTGTTGGACTAGTGGAATATTATGCACATCCAAACTTAATCATGAATCAAGATGCTGCAAAATTCAATGCACAATTGTTCAAATGCATGTGCAAAGGTAGCATAAATTCAATTAGATAATCAAAATGAATAAAATCTAGACTTACTGCAATAGAAAAGGAGAACTTGATGAACTTGGAATCATATATAATGAGTTGGAATATGAATAATTAGTCATTTTATATTATCGCGTGTTTTCCCCTGCATTTGAGACAAAATCACAATAAAAACATATCTACATTCTTAAAAGAATGTTTGGGAAGCATGTAACATTCTAACTTCAAAAAGACATTTGAAATCATTTTTAAGTACATGGTATGAGTTTAAGTGTTATTTGTATAATTTCAAAGGATACATTTCCCACTCATGTGGTAATTTAAGTATCATTTGTATAATTTCAAATGATATCTTTCATACTCATGTAGTATGCATATTTCAAATGATAATATACATATATAACTTTATTAAACAATTATATCATATGAGTTTAATTTATATGTGAGTTGAAGTAATTCTATTAGAATAGATATTAAGAGGAATAATATTATAAAAAAGGGAACAATGTCATGTACCATGAACACATGGATAATCATTGTGTATCTTTTAGAGGAGTGTAATTCATGTGCCTACATTCTTAAAAGAAATTTTGGGTTGTATGTAACATTATAACTTCAAATAGAGTTTTGAAGGACTTTTTAAAGTAATCGATGCACCTATTTCTTATTAACCACACATTGCATATGTATATCCTAAATCCATCAATGTGCTAAATTATTATTATTATTATTATTATTATTATTATATATATAAACCTCCACAAAAGAAAATCTTTGCAAAGTTCTAATTATAGAGGTTTGCACTTTTATTTTCAATCTAAATTGTTTCGACAATGCATTTAAGTCAAAATAGCACACTAGTGTGCTTAAGTCTAAATAGTGCAATATTAGCCCAACAAAAAAAATATATGTGTGTGTTTATCATCAATGTGCTAAAATATCAAGTGAAAAATGAGTAAGAAATTCATTTTGTAAAAATGAGTTCATAAAAAAAAAATCCTATATCATTATTTTTCCAATAGTTAGAAGGGAGACTTGTGTAAGAGAGATTCGCCAAGGAAGACTTTTAAGAGGGAATTTTTTTCTAAAGGGCAAAATTTGCAAGGGATCATCGTAGGTCAGGTACAAATATATTGAGGAGAAAATTCCGATATGTACTTTTTATTGTATTCATCTCAAATATTCCCTCAGTTGATTCAAAAAAATCCATAAATTTTTCATTTATTCCTATTAAAATTTATAGGGCATTTTCAATCAAATAGAAGAGTTTCATAGTTACCTTTAGTGATGCAAACCCTAGTTTTTTTTGTTGCTTCCCTTTTGCTTTATGTTGCTACAAACTCGAGCATTAAGGGTTTACTCTCTCTTCTATTTCACAATTAGATTTTTTCTTAGGCAAAGGATATTTATTGACTTTTTGTATTTGTATATGGGGCTTTGGGTATCTATTGGATTGAGACCACTCATTGCATTGGATCATAAACTTTGTCACTATCAAATTTTCTTTTTAAACACTTTCATGGTTCGTGATGGGAAATGTACAATAAACACACACCTGTGTGTTTTTTTTGTAAACTACACCATTTGGCACTGCATGTTTTTTAAAAAATGTTTTTAATTTTAACAGTGCATGTTACTATATTGTATACACTACATAACCTGAAAATAATTTTAGCCTAAAATTCTTTACTTGGTTTGTAAAACATATTTTATAATTCGTGTATTTCATTATGCAAGGATTTTATTGATAGAATATGTTGTATAGAAGATTAGGGGAAAAAATTATAGCAATGAGGAAAAGAGAAGCACATCCCAAAAGGAGAACATGGTAAGTTTTTTTACATTGTAATATAAAAACAATATATTTAAATTATTTGTAAGTTTAAATGATGTGTATTAGATATTGTGTGTCATGCAAAGCAAAAAATTTAAGGAGCTCGATAAGATTGTTTACAATATGACTGGAAAGATCGTAAAACCTTTATAGAAATGTCCCAAAGAGAGGAATTAGGTGGATCAAAATGTGATCAATATGAATTTTTTCTTTGACTTTGTACTAATAGTACTTCTTAACAATAATCACTAACATGTTTCAAACATTTGATTTTGCATTTGTTGAATGTTCTGCATGGACCAACGACAAGCGAACAAAAGACCATCCTAAAAAGATAAAAATAATGAAGGAAGTAAATGATGATAAATTGCTCCTTAGTTAATCTAGAGCGGTGCTCGAAGTTAATGAAAGGAGGAATTATTTTTATAAAACTATGAGTAATATAGTGGAAATAATGTATAGATGGTATTTTCACTTGCAATACAAAATTCAATACATTGACTCCAAGAATTAGGTTATATATAAACTAGAGCAAGTGTTTCTTAAGCAATGGTCAATGTGACCTATGACATTTGCAATAGAAAAAACATTCAATAGCAAAAAAGTATTATTGCTAAGCATGTTTTTCTATAATATGCATATACTAGTCCAAAAAATTACCATTAATGTTTTTTCCTATATTTACTTTCATTAAATATTAATCAATTTGTTATTATGCTTTTCATTTTTCAAGAATATTGATAAAATTCCAAAGGATGAACAAGGTAATAAACGAAACATTTTGGTAGGAATGCAAAAAAAGTGTACAAGGAGGTGGTCAAAGAAATGAGCATAATCACAATGTGGGAGGAACCATCCCAACAACAACGTGCATCAAACATATGTAACCATTGAATTTTTTTTAGGTATGGAGAATTTAATTATCACATGAAATATTTATTTTCAATTGTCTTGTTGTTGCGGGAAATAACAATAATAATAATAATAAATAAATAAATAAAAATTAAAAACAAATTGGAACCCATTCACCACATAACACAAGGTGACAGGGAAAAAATTGGTTGATTGCAAAGTTTGTGAGTACTTGTGGTTTCCTAACTTTAAATTTCATATTTGTTGTGATGTTTATATTTTAATTAATTTTCCCTAGATGGGGTGACATATGGAAATAGTGAGAAATTTGGCGCACAGGCAGCCTAGAGAGTTATTACCCCCAACCATCGCCTTAATCCCCGCACCATTTGAATGACAAACCTTACTATCACACTTATGGTTGTGCACTTCTCTACCTCCGAACTTAATGGATATGCATGTGAACCAACTTTGGAGCTCTAAGGCGGGTACTCATCCTCGGACTAATGTCACTTTGGCTTTCATGGCATCCCCCACTAGCATTCAATCGGTCAATATGAAGGTAAGAGCTCCATGATATTCTTCCATTTACCAAGTTTTGTTGTCTCTCTGTTTCTCTCGGTCTCATGTGCATTCCTGCGGTGAACCTCCTCTTGTCGCCTCCCTCCCACTATTGATCACATCTCTCATTCTCCTTTTCACATGCATAACTCCACTAGCTTGGAATTTGCCTATGTTGCCCCATCTTCACTGTTATCCTTTAATAATTCCCAGAGAGCATGTCAAACCCAAAAGGGGGCCACTATATTACAGTTTTGTTGTGAGGCGTAGCTGCCCTGACCTTTCACAGCCCCTCCCTCCGATCGACTCCCCTGGAAGAGGCCAGAATTGGACTAAGAGTCCCCTTCCCTCCCCTCATGACCAAAACTTGCCTCCATATCCTTCTCAAAATATGCATGACATGGGAAGTTTCCCAATGGAAGACAAAATTCCTCCTCCTAAGTAGCAGCCCTCGAACGCCCCGCTCGAGCCTAGTATCATCACCAGGCCCCAAGCTCGACCTATGGAGCATGGAAGTTTCTTGGTGGAGGAAGAAATTCCCCCTAGTTGGCTGGCAGATTGGATTGCCAATAACTCTAGCTCTGGGTTGGACAAGGAAGCGGAAGTGGAAGTGTATTTTGATATGGATACAGCTGAAGTGGAAGCATAAGCGGATGGGAAAATTGAGCATATTATGCCGAACCCTCATCGCTTTTCAGACGACCACCTGCAACTAATATTTGATATGTGGAGAATCTTGGAGGAGCAAACTCAGAATCAACACACTCTCAGTGGACGCATGAACCTCTTGTTTGACGCCTTGTCGGATGATCCAGAGAAAACTCATTGTCTGACCTGCAGACAGAAGTTTGTCTTCACCTACAACATCGATGGACTTTCGGGTTTGCCAAATTTCTAGCTTCTCTCTCAGTTTACATTTCAGGATTCGTCTCTTTTCAGTTTTGTTAAGTTTTATGATCTATAACTACAAACATGTCGGCCATGAGCTCTAGTGCATGATACCAGACACGTCTAACGTTAGTAATATGACATCTTGCAAGCTGAACTGTGAAAAAAATGTTATGATTATTAAATGTTTTGGTGAACCACCTGTTATGGTTTCCCTGTTGTGGTAGAACAGGTGGCAAGCAAGGATCATTGTAATTTTTTGAATTTTTTAAGTTAATACATATTTTCTCTTTTATTTACAAAAAAAAAAAATATTTTAATTAATTTGCAATCGTCCATGGGTGTTTCTAACAAGTGCTAACATACAAATAAGAGAAATCCAAACATTTGATTGGCATTAGATTAATTATGGATTGTGATTATACGTTGGAGTATCAAGGGTTAATTGAGAATTTTGTAGCTAGAAATATTATTTTACTTCCCTTATTTTATAATTAATGGAAAAACAAGAAACCTTTAATTATATCTATGCTTTTTCGTGGTGTATAAAACTGGTAAAAAATAAAGTATGGATCGGAGCCAAAATAAGATATCTTGAGGGATTGCATGAAGTATGGTTTTGAAACAACGTGCATTGTTTATAAAACACTAATTTCTATGCTACACTTTTTTTCTACGCAACCAAGTATATTATACTATAAATGTAGATATATTTGTTATCCTTTATTTCTATGTTTGTAGATGAAACATGAAGAGGAAAATCAAAATCAAGCCAAACAATAAAACATTCCAAATAAACCAAGTATAATATTATGTACAAGTGATTAAGAAATGAGGTATGTAAGTAACTAGAAAGATGGCAGTGGTTCAAGTGATGAACGATGATCATTGAAACTAAATGTTAAAAGTTGTATATTTTGAAATGTTTGTCTGTAAAAATTAAACATTTTGTTTAACGTTGAAATATTGACCCAATTGGATGATGACATGTTACCAATAATTGTAACAATTATTTATTGATAGTTTGATTATCACGGACCTTTATGTTGTCACATTTTATATGATGAAGGGTCTCTTATTCATATATAATAAAATGGAGTTCATATTCTATTACATGGTCAAATCTTATAAAATGTTGCATTGCTCATTAAATCTGTGGAAGATTTACATTGTTATAATGAATAGAAGTGTAATCAGCCAATGTATTTATTTAAATGATACAATAGTGAACACATTAATACAATGATATATCCAAATGTGACAAAATATAATAATAATAATCTCATTTTGAAAAGGAATACCATGGAGCAGGAGGGATCTTCTGCAATTTTGTACTTTAGGATTCAGGCATGAGGTTCTAATGTAGTAACAAAGTGCTACAATAAGTCTAACACCTATAGGATTGTGCTCTACCTTCAGAATGCACAACAAAACTTGTGTTTGGACATTTAATAGAAATTTAAATTGCTTTTGTCAACACCGAAATAGAAAAAATTAATTATAATCACAAGAACACAAAAATTCTATGAATTCCTTGTCTTTATCATTTATTACATAAATTCCTCTAATTACAATGTGACCAATAAATACATCCTTCTTCGCTAGACTAGTACAATTTCATTGCTTTGCTCCTCTATGTATTACATAGTCTTTTCTTGATCTTGTTCTCTATGGCGATTTGAACCACTTCAATCGGTTCCCTAGTGAATCTCAGTTCAATTCTTCGATAGATGATCAACCTCTCAACATCTTTTTCCCTCTCTATTTATTCCCAATGTCTCTTTTGTCAATTAGTTTCTGTCTATTGAGAAGATGAACAATCATGGCGGTTCATTGTCCAACTATTTCCCCAATTCGAATTATGTTCCCTCTTCTTTCACCAGCGATTGTCACTTGGTGTTCAATCTTCATGATAAATGTGAACAAAATTTGGAATCAAAATGTTTAGTAGCATAAAAATTCTATCATAATTCATGTAGCGTGGAGTTACATCATAGAATCTTATAGCGTGGAGTTGCAGCATAAATCCTATAGCGCGGACTTGCAACATAGAATCATGTAGCACAAAGTTGCAGCATAGAATCCTATAGTGTGGAGTTGCAGCACTGTCATTTGTAACAAGGATTCATAGCACGAGATGCAGAGTAGAGTTGCAACCATCCTTATTTATCCTAAATCGACTTGTACATAATTGAAATTTTTTTGGGTGATGTGAATTTCCCAGAACCAAAGATGCTCCTGCATCAGGTTACAAGACTAAGGTATTTTTGCATGGATGAAAATCTAAGGATCCCTCCCCTAGTCACAATATAGGATCTTCATCCCTATGGGGCCTCACCACCATGCCAGACTCCCATTCACAGCAAGTTGAGGTCTTTTTCCAAGACCTAGAGAAAGCATTTTTCTAGTTGGTTGCCTTGGGCAACATTTTCGTCATCGATCTTGAGTTCATCACAATCCAGGAGGGAAGATAGGCTCAACCCATAAAATATCCTAGGTCATTGATGGAGCCACATAGATCGATGGAAGAAAGGATGCCTCTATGAAAACCGATTGATGATCATGTGGAGATGGTAAATACCCAGACGTCAGGCCTAATTCCTACTCCCACATGTGAGAGGCCTCATCTCACACCCCCCTTCGTAGCATATGAATCAGTTGGAATTTAAATTGAATTTAATACCCCTCTTAATGTGCTTCCCGCCCCCCAATGCTCTAGTTCCCATGCAGCAGTTCCATTAACTTCCCATGTCCTAAGCAAAGGAGGAAAACATTGTTAGAATATATCAAAGAGAGAGGTGACGGAACCTCAGAAGACCAAAAAATGTATAAGAGATAGAGGGGATAAGGTTTCTACGATGTTCAGCAAAGACATCTAGATTGAAAACTCACCCAAAGTCATGGGAAGAACTCTAGTGGGATGGTTCTGCAGGAAGACAACTAAAGAAGCCTCGCTTACAGATTGGTTGGAGTATTCTTGGAAGCTTTCTCTAGATTATACACCAACCTTTCATGTGCCAATGTGTGGTTGGTTATGTTTCAAATTCACTACAGAAATACACATCGAAGAAATTCTAGAGAAGAAGTGAAGTTGGGGACCTTAAGGGATTGTCCTCCAAAAGTGGTCAGTTGATTTCGACCATATTTTGGCTTTGGTGGTTGTTCAACGTGTATGGGAAATTCTACCTAGCCTCCCACTGGTCTTTTGGTATAATATTTCCCTGACGACCATCGGGAAAAAACTCACAAAGTTATGTGTTTTGGACAATTATTGGGAGTCAAAGATGGACCAATGGTGGGCCAGGTTCCAAATTGAAGTTGACCTCCATAAAGGGTTGATCAGAGAGATCGATCTAGTCTATAGGGAATTATCATGGAGACATATGGTACACTATTGGTGGCTACATTTTCAGTTTTTTTCATTCCACAAAATAGGACACCTACAAAATCATTGCAAAAAGGTAGTCCCGTAGATGGCCATCAAGAAAACAATTAGGTTATGAAATATAAATCTTTGTTTAGGAGAGGCATGTATAGTCAATTCATGGCTCTATCTGAAGGGAAAGAGGACTCTGCTAAGTCTCTTGTCAAATCTTCGAATGATACCTCAAAGGAAGCTCTCACCTCCTTAGTTCTATTTCCCAATAAGATTCCTTTATGTCCTTTGGCCCCTGTTATTTCTCTTCCCTCTACCATGTAGTCTAACAAAACAAAGGTTGTTCATCCTTCTTTCCCTGAGGTATCCTTATCGACTATCTCCTCTAGTAAAATAACCCCACCAACAGCTCCTCCCCTGTCACAGCCTCCAAGTCCCAAGGAGCCCCATAACATTCCAGAAAATTTAGGCGGGGTGGGAGAGTTGGATCATGTTCACCCTCTTAATCTCGTAGATGAAGTCTTATACAAACACAAAGGTTATGCATTAAGATCCCATGTTAGGCTCAAAGACAATAATTCATCACCTGGAGGAATAACTCTCAACCCCCCTCAATCCAACCCAGTAAGCAGGAAGTCCCACCTCTCGAAGGCATAGCAAAAGGTTGTGCATGATATTAAGAAAGGAAAACAAGACAGCATAGGAAGGGCCCTGGAGCATGGAAATCCCTTAAAAATGTTCCACCATGATTGTCCTCTCCTTCAACACGAGAGGGTTTGGGTGTGCCTGTAAAAATATATCCCTCAAATGGCTCATTTAGAGCCATAAACCAAACATCATCTTAATTCAGGAAACCATGGTGGACGGGGCTCATGCTAGAGCCATTTTGGAACCTTGGCTAAAAAATTTGATATTATGTTCATTGGATGCAGATTGGAAATTGGGTGGGTTTCTTACCAAGTGGTGCCAAGACTTAAAAGGTCTCTCAGATTCAAATCTAACCTCTTCCATCTTTGTCCAGTTGGAAGAAAAAAATATAGGCCTATGTCTAACTATGATGAACATTTACAGGTCGTATGCATATCATGTTCCATACTGGGAAATCCTAGCCTCCTCAAATGCTCGAGAAGACCCTAGCTTAATCATCGGGGGAGATCTAAATCCCACATTGAATTCATCAGAGGTTTGGCGGTCAAATGTTAGACTGGATCCTCAAAGCAATTTCTTCACATTGTTTTTAAAAGACTCAAGTTAGTGGATGTGGTACTAGTAAAATTGATCCCTACATGGCATAACTTCTGAGTCAATGAAGTTGCTATATCTAAGAGGCTTGACCACTTCCTGGTGTTGAAAGCTATGATTGTCAGCCCTTTCCAGATGAATTCATGGGTATCCCATGGAGGTCTCTCATACCATCTTCCAATCCTTATTTAGTTGGAATCTAGAGGAGCAAAATTTCTTGCCCCTTTCAATATGAACCATACTTGGTTTAGGGAAGTATATTTTCATAAATTAATCGAAGAAACATGGGATCCCTTGTCCACTATATCTTCAATTCCCTTTATGAGACATATGGAAACAAACATTGCTCGTATAAAAGTTGTGTTGAAATATTGTAACTGCAAAGAGTATTCTATTTATTATTGAGTCATTATTAATTAGATCAATCCCCTTTTGTGGATTGATCATGTCAAGCATTGTAAATGACCAAATCCCCTTTTGTGGATTGGTCAAACCCTAACTATATTATGATAATTAAGAAGTCGGCCCCCGGGCCTCATTAAAGTGGTTTTAACCACTAAGAAGATAATGTGGCCCTGCCTAGTGAAGAGACACCTTTCCAGCGCCTACCAGCTAGTATAAATAAAGGAGGCTAATGCCTCATTTTTTCACTCACTCATTCACACATCAAGTGTGCAAGTTTGGAGAGCTGCAATTGGGAGAAGAAAGAAGAGAGAGGTGCATTTCTCAGTGTTGGATATTCTCTAGTGTTTTGGTTTATTATCTTGGCATTGTATTGGCTATCTATATTAAGGAAGTTTTGTTGGGTTTTCTCCCCCGTGAGGGTTTCCCAGAAAAAATGTTGTGTATCTTGTGATTGTGTTTCTCTCAGTGATCCTACCTATGCTATGGTTATCTATTAAATTGAAAAGAAACCTAATAATAGCTCAAAAATTAACATGGTTTCAGAGCTAAGCTGAAGAGAGCACCTTTCAGTAGATAAGAAAAAATGTCATTGTTGTCGTACAAGAAAATTAGGGCTTTTGTTGGAGAGGAATTTTTTCCTAAAAACCATCTAGAAAAGTGCCCTACCCTAGTGATTCTTTTGGCAGCTTGAGTGCACCTTTTCAGTGGACAGAGCCTCCATAAATTCAAACCCTAGTTTTCATTGGTAACAAAAAACCAGAAAACCAGAAGTACCAAAAAATCAGAAAACCAGAAAAACCAAGAAACCAGAACCAGTACCAGTCCAAATTTCCGTAGGTCAAGTTTCAAGGGGAAAAACTTGAAATTTTTGAAATCTAACAGCTCCAACAAACTTGCCTCAGCCCAGCGCATCTAGTCCCTGAATCGGAATTTCAAAATTTGAAGTTTGAAAAATTAGTGTTTCCTCATAAAACCCTAAGTTGCAGTTGTAGTTGCAGTTTCAGAATAAGTTACAATATCAATTGCAATTGCAGTATCAATTGAAGTATCAACTGCAGTACCAGTTGCAGTCACCTTTGAAGTTTTTAAAAGGGTTGGTAATTATTACCGCTGCTACCAGATGGTGTCACTACCTGCAAATACTATCAGAGGTATGTACTCACATATGTTTAAATTGTTAAGCTTTAAAGGGTATTTTCGGGAGAAGGGATATATTTCCATAGATCCAGAAGGATCTCAAATCCAACACATTTAGAGGAATAATGCAACCCAGGTTTTCTATTCTGATATGAATCTATTTGTTATTACATTATTTTGATCTAGGTTGCATGTTGAAGCTATGACCATCATACTAACCTTTGGTCAAAATTAAAGTGAATGTGTTAGATTTATTAAATTTGATGTCATAGATTTTATTATCTAAACCAACCTTCTGTCAAGATAGCATATTGTCTTAGTACACAAGACAGGTTGAAGAAAGCACTTGTCATCTTGAGTGAAGGAGGCTTGGAAGAAAAGTAACACACTCATTCTTGAGGACAAGACTCCAGGTTCCAGGTTTGATTAATTAAGTTGATAAGATTCAAAGTTTCGCATGACAAGTTGATAACTACCCCGTTACAAGTATACACTATAGTTGAGGTAGAAGTCTTTGAAAATTATTATGCTTGGTAGCATGTGAGCATATTGAGATAAATGCTTAATGTAATCATTTACCAGATACAACTAACATCTCCTCTAGGAGAAACTTCTTGTGTTGGTTCAAGGTTACCATGGATGAATGTTTGATCACAACACTACAAGAGTGTTGATCTCATTTCGTATTGTATCTCTTACTTTTGATCTTTGTTTCAGGCAGGTCACAAGTGATAGCCCTAAAGGAGCTACTGTGGATATTATTCGTGCTATTTTTTTATTACTATTATCATAAGAGTATTATTCTTGCTTGTTGTTTTGTTGACCTTGTTTCAGGTCACAGGTGATAACCCTGAGGAAGCTATGGTGAAGGTTGCAAAAGGAAACAAATAAGATGAGACATGAAGAAGACTACCCAAGTCGTGTATATGACGGTATACATCCATGTACCAAAGAATATGAAGAAGAAGCTATTTTTGAGATCCAGAGTATCTCATATAGAGATTGATTGTAAGGAGCAGGAGGCTCCAAAGATGACCAAACATTAGAACAAGAACTCACAGAAGACTTGGTCAAAGGATAATGAAGCCATCTTGACGGGAAGTAGAACTCGTTTGAATTATGACTCGGATTTTCATATTTAGACTTTGTATTCAACACCAAGCATACCCGATAAGAGATGATGAAGTCCTTGTAGACTCATAAGAAATCGAGAGTAAGCTTGATCTCAGAAAGGATTAGATGAAGAGACAACTTCCAGGACTAGGAGATAGATGCCATGAGAAGACTACATCGTAGCTTCAAAAAATTCTAAGAGATATGAAATATCCTAGGAAGATTCCCTTATTTCAGTGATAGAGAAGGAAGCCAACCAAAAAGACTAGGATATGGATTTTTTCATCAGACTATAAGAGATGTTAGTATTGAATTCCAATATTGATATAACAGATCAAGAATGTTGCAGATGTACAAAGAATGATGTATTTCCAGAGGATTCTCTCAGCAAGAGGGAGAAGACTATGACGAGACACTTACTCCAGTAATTGAAGAAATAGTTCCAGTATTCATGAAGACAACTAGAAAAACCATGATTCATATATAGTATAAGATGCAGGGGGAGCAATCCCCATATCCAAAATTGAGTGGCAGTCGGTGCAGTACATTAGTTGGGTCATGGATACATGACTACAATAAAAGATAGATTTACCTCCATGAAATAAGAAGAGCTACCTTCAGTATCAGTTATTGAGCCACTCTCAGTTTAAAATAAAGGTGTTGCCATGATGGAGTAGAGGAGTTACTTTCAGATTTCATAAGTCACAGTGAGAATGGAGCAACCATTCTCAGCTTCAAAGCATTTGCAGGTGCAGAGTCCCAATTCCAGAAGGAACATTTGCGGAAAGAGGAGAGGACATATTCTCAGGCAGTGAGACAGATAATGATTTGCAAAAAGAACATAGAGATAGCACATTACTGTGCAAATTGAGTTGCAGCTAAGCAAGTGTACCGGATTGGTACAAAGTGATGTGAAAATTTGACTTGAATTTGAAGACAGAAAGACTCATGTCTGCAAGTTGAAGCAAGCTCCAAGAGCTTGGTGTGGCAGGATTGATAGTTTTCTTAAGAGTTTGGGGTTTACCAAGAGTAAAATTGATTCTAACCTTTACTTCAAGGTTATGAATGATGAGCCAATTATATTGTTGCTACTATATGTAGATGATGTATTCTTGACGAGATGAAGAAAAGCTCATCACAAATTGCAGAAGAAGCTCGCTACAGATTTTGATGAAATACCTAATGCATTATCTCTTAGGTCTAGAAGTTTGGAAGATCCCAGAGAAGAACTTCCTTAACCAAGGGAAGTATACAGTTGAAATATTGAAGAGGTTTGATATGTTGGAGTGTAAATCCATGAACACACCCATGGAAACGAAGTTGAAGCTCCTGGTAGATTCCTCCTCAGAATTGGTTGATGCTACTATATATAGGCAGATTATTGGTTTGTTGATGTATCTGACAAATACCAGATTGGATATATGTTTTGTTGTGAACACCTTTGACTCAGTATCTGGTAGAGCCCAAACGTGTTCACCTTGTAGGTGCAAAACATGTGATGAGATACCTTAAGGGTACATTGGATTTTGGTCTTTGTTATACTAGAGATCATGACTTCATATTGTATGGATATATTGATTCATATTGAGATGGAAGTGTTTCTGATAGAAATATCACTTTAGGATGTTGTTTCAGTCTAGGTTTAACCATGACTTCATGGAAGAGTAGAGAGAAATCCAACATTTCTCCCAACATGGAAGAAGCATAATATATTGTTGCATGTTCCGCCAATTGTGAAGCCATATGGCTTCAGATGTTTTTGACAGATCTATTTGATCTGGATATGGAAGCCACGGTGATCCTATTTGATAACTAGAGTTGTATAAATATGATGTGTTCCATGATGATTTGAAGCACATAGAGATCCAATATCACTTCATTCATGATATGATGCAGAGGGGAGCTTTAAAGCTCCAATATGTTGGCACAGAAGAGCAGGTTGTAGATGAAGCCTCTGTCTCGTGTAAAGTTTAAATACATTCGAGACAAGTTTGGTATAGTCTAAAAGGACCTCCCTTGAAAGGGGGAGTAGTGTTGATGATACTATGGTATCCTGACCAATAACTGGTAGCTCAGTTAGGATTTTATATCCTAGGGGATTGATCATCCCTAGATAGATCCAAAGGATCTGTCAAAGTACAACAAAATGTTGTTGCACCTTCCTCATTCTATTGCACATGATGTTGATGATGTTGTGCCAGCCTTGTGTTAAATATTTCCAACTCCATGATGATGTTTATGAGATTCCAGCCTCATGTTGAAGATTTCCAACTTCGTGTTGATGTTGATGAGATGTCAGCTTTGTGCTGAAGATTTCCAACTTTGTGTTGATGTTGATGTGATTCCATCCTTGTGTTGAACATTTCCATCTTCATGTTGATGTTGATGTTGATGAGATGTCATCCTTGTGTTAAATATTTCCATCTTTGTGTTGATGTTGATGAGATGCCAACCTCGTGCTGAAGATTTCCAGCTTTGTGTTGATGTTTATGCGATGTCAGCTTCGTGTTGAAGATTTACAGTTTAGTGTTGATGTTGATGATGCTCCAGCCTTCGTGTTGTGATGTTGTTGTTGTATCACCCTTGTGTTGTTATTGATGATGATGATGTATTAGTGTTATACTAATCCATGTTGATGCATATGATGATGATGCCATTCCATATCCTTGTTGTGGATGATGATATTAATGATGAGAAAAAAAAATCGATGATTTATAGATATGCCAGTCAGTGTTCCAGATATTGTTGATGTTGTTTCCCTCTCTCTGTCTCCTAATGATGTTGTCGAATACCCTTCTTGTTAAGGGGGAGTGTTGAAATATTATAACTGCAAAGAGTATTCTATTTATTATTGAGTCATTATTAATTAGATCAATCCCCTTTTGTGGATTGATCATGGTGGGCATTGTAAATGACCAGATCCCCTTTTTTGGATTGGTCAAACCCTAACTATATTATGTTAATTAAGAAGTCACCCCCCAGGCCTAGATAAATTGGTTTTAACCACTAAGAAGAGAAGTTGGCCCTGCCCAGTGAAGAGACACCTTTCCAATGCTTGCCAGCTAGTATAAATAAAGGATTTCAGTGCCTCATTTGTTCACTCACTCATTCACTCATCAAGTGCGCAATTTTGGAGAGATACAGCTGGGAGAAGAAGGAAGAGAGAGGTGCATTGCTCAGTTTTGGATATTCTCTAGTGTTTTGGTTTATTGTCTTGGCATTGTATTGGCTATCTATATTCAGGAAGTTTTTTGGGTTTTCTCCCCCATGAGGGTTTCCTAGGATAAATATTGTGTATCTTGTGATTGTGTTTCTCTTAGTGATCCTAAAAAACCTAATAATATCTCAAAACTTAACAAGTTGTAGCCAAGTAGTGGATCAAATCCTTCAAGGATGAGTTTCACTCTTCATTGAAAGAGACAGAGGCGGATATTGAGAGTATGTATTCAGGAATATCCTTGAGATCCCTCTCATCTTCTGAGTTAATTCATCTCCATTTGTTGGAATTACGTAAAAGTGTTATTCTGTAAAAGGAGGAGGTTTTTTGGAACCTCAAGAGTCATGCCATTTGGATTAAATAAGGGGATACCAACACAAAAAAAAATCACCACTACGTCAATCACAAAAAAAAATTGAACATGATCTAGGGGATAAAATCATTGAATGGAGATCAAGTTAATTCATTTAAATAAATGGTTTAGGAAGGCATGCATCATTTTAAATATCTATTCACATCAAAAATTGGGTGCCTGATCCAGGAAATCCTCGAGGTTATTTCTAAAATCCCTAATATGATATCAGATGACATGACTCAATCCCTAGAGGAGGAGGTCTCTAAGGATGAATTTTTAGCAGCCCTCAACTCCATGCAAAAAGGTAAGAGTCATGGACCAAACGACCTTCTTATTCAATTCTTCATTGAATTCTATGACTTGGTGAAAGTCAATTTGTTAAAATTTGTGAGAGAATCTCAGAAGTCGAGAAATTTGTTGGCTCTTTGAACTCAACATTTCTTACTCTCATACCAAAAAAAAACGATGGTGCAACAATCGATGACTATCACCTGATCACTTGTTGAAATGTAGTCTGTAGGTTATTGGCAAAGATCATTGCGCTCAAATTAAAACCAATATTGAGTGATGTCATTACAGAAGAATAGTTTGGCTTCCTACAAGGAAGGAAAATCCAGTTTGCTATGTTTATAGCGCAAGAGGCTCTTCACTTTATGAAGTTATCAAAAAAGTCAAAAGTTATCCTCGACTTGGATATTTCTAAAGCCTATGATTAGGTTAATTATACTTTTATGAGGTTAGCACTGATTAAAATGCGAGTGAACTTACCCACAGTAAACCAGATAATGGGTTGCGTAGAGACCACTTCCTTTGTAGTTTTAATCAATAGCTCCCCGTCCAGTTTCTTTCGGGCTACCAGAGAATTAAAACATGGGTGTACTCTTACTTCCTTCCTCTTTCTTATTGTAGTTGACACCCTAAGTAGGTTGATCCATGAATCCAAATTAAATGGCGTGCTAAGGGGAGAAAAAGTTTATATCAAGTAACGATCACTCACTTTCTCTCTGTGGATTATGTTCTATGTTTCACCCAAGGGTCCTTGAGAGATTTCTCTTCATTGAAAGGAGTGTTGGATTTATATTTTCAAGCCTTGGGTATGGTAATAAACCAAGAGAAATATCATATTATCCCTTTCATCATGTCATATTCTTCCCTAAGTCAGGTAGACTCTCTTCTTCCCTTCCCGCAAAAAGAGTTAGACTCAGAATTCAAATATCTTTGTTTCTTTTTTAAACCAAATGGGTATAAATTTTCCAACTGATTATGGTTGTATAAAAAATATGAAGCACACATCACCCTCTAGGTAAACGGGTTTTTATCGAGAGGGGTTTGTTTAATGTTGATCAAATATGTGCTAGAAAGTATACTTGTGTACTTGACGTCAATAGTGGTGATGTCGATAGGCATTCTCACTAAAATTTTAAAAATTAGCTTTCAATTCCTATGGAGAGGATGGAGGCCAACTAAAGGTATCCCCTCTATCAAATGGATCCAAGTAGTGTTTCCAAATAAGTTAGGGGGCTAGGGTATAAAAAAAATCTACATGTTTTCCCTTTCCTTAGAAGGAAGGAGCTTGTGGTGACTTACCCATAACACATCCCTTTGGGGAAAAGTAATGAAATCAAAATATTTTCAAGATTTATCTTTTGAGGAGTGGTACCATCAAAACTGAAAATCCCCCAGTAGTTCTATTGTGTGGAAATATTTGGTTTCTAGTTTCCCTTTGGTAGGATCATGGATGGTTTGGAAGATAGGTAACGGTCGAAAAGTGAGAATTGGGGAAGACCTATGGATGGGTGCCAGGGAGGAATTTCATCTCTCTTATGATCTTATTTGGTCCCTCCATGAGGTAAGAATTTCCTCTCTCAGCGATGTGAAATCCCAGTCATCTTGATCTTGTGGAAGGCAGGATTGGAAGACCAATGAGGAGATCGGGCGGGAGAGTCCTCTAGCACCCAAGTGGAATTTCTACGTAGGAAATATGGTTTCTAAATTCATCAAATTAAAGGAAGAGGAGTTTGATACCCTTTGTTGGTCCAAAAACATGGGAATCGGGGAATACACATCCAAAATGGGGTACACAGTTGTAGCAGAAGCTAGTTCTTCTAGTGTAAATAAGTGGTGGTGGAGCTCTCTATGGAAACTACATGCCCCACTGGAAAAGAAAAATCGCAATGTGGCTTGCACTTACAAATAAATTATTAATGTGAAAAGTTCAAGATGAATACAACACTCATTTGTTTCTTTCTTCTTCTTATACAGTGTAGGTAATCCAGTATGTATCGCTCGAATTTAAGCCAAAGGCATCCTAGGGACAGTCAAATCGGGAAGCATGATTCAGATCATGGCTTGAAAATAACATAGTAAAACAAGTGGAAGGTTTTCCCTATATCTTGGTCAATGGATTATGGTGGGTGAGTAGTTGTAGCATTTTCAAAGACATGGATATCCCCCTAAAAATCATGGAAAATCAAATAATAAACTTTTCTAAGGAATTCTGGGTAAAATCCAAAGCAGAAAGCAACAATATTCGGTGATGTCTGATCTAGATATGGAAATTGCCTAGGGTTTCTTTGATGGTGCCAATCAAGGAACCCTCCTAATTGTGGGTTCAGGGTCATGTTTTTTCTTAATCAGAATCACTTCATGCATATTATGTATTCTCCAAGCAGAGGCTCTAATAACAAATCCAAATTCATCACTTTAAGAACATTGTTGTCCATCTCCCTGGAGAAAGGAGTGAAAAAATTGCAAATTCTACTAGATTCTAACCTCGTTATTGATTGGGATCTACATAAATTTAAAGTGGAAAATGTATGCTTAGGACCTTTGCTCAAGGATATTCAGGAAACTTTTCAAGCTTTCAAATGGCTCTCTTTTAACCACATTTATAGGGAACTCAATATTAAAGCAGATGAACTCTTTAAGGAATCCTTAATGCTTCCTTCTGGATCCTTTGGCTTCTATGAATTTGTTGATGGTTTAGAATTGAAATCCATGGAATTCCAACTCTAAATCACTCTATATGGTTAGCTGTAAGGAACTCCAAATTTTGTAATGGTTATAGTCAATTTTTGGATAGAAAATATGAATGTAAAGCCCCTTTTTGAAAGGGATAGAAAAGGAGAATAATTTTTTTGTATAGGAGTAGCAACTGGACCTGATGGTTTTGAATTTTGATCATCCCTCCCTTAGGGAAAAGCAATATGTATATTCACTTCTCATGAATATAATATTTTTTTCCATGGGAAAAAAAGGATCATTTCCAATTGTCATAATTTAAATATAAAAATCAATATTGTTACAAATAATATCGGTGCATTGTATTCATTTGAACACAATGGTGTGCTTCATACATATTTATGCACAATGTGCTTTAATAAATCTAATGCATTAATGTTAATAACAATAATAAAAGCATTAGTGATCCTAACAACAACAAAAGCATTGCTCCCTTTGGCAATAGTGTTACAGTGGTCATTATTATTATCGTTAATATTACAAGACATAATGGTGCATAAGGTAATATATGCACACCAATGATTTTACATATGTAATATGCATTGATGCTTTCATTATATAAAATACACATTAGAGCTTCAAATAAATATAATATGAACTGTTGTGTATATGTTTTTAGAGCCTATTGTTTATCAAATGTCAATGCATGAATGTGTATTATTGATCAAAATTGCCCTTATGCTTAAAATTTTCTGAAAAAAAAGCACCAAGCCTTGAAAAATATATAATACACACAAGTGTGTGTTATATATTTCTAAATTTATAGTGTGTATCAAATATTGATGCAGCATTTCATATGATGTATATTTGGTACACTAGTGTGCATTATCAATATAAGTGCATCAATAAAAAAAACCTATATTAGAACCTATGTTGACAAAGACTTTTTATTTATAGTGAAAATATTTTAAAACCTTCACAAAAAACTTTGCTACCAATAGCAAAGGTTTTAACGAAGCTTTTTTTGATCATTTTTCTCAATCTTATAACACTAAAAATCTCCACAAAGCCTCTCCTAGAAGTTGTTTTCCTTATAGTGATACCACTATCAATATCGATCAAGAATACATGCAAATAAACAAGACAAACAACACTATAATAAAAACGATATTCTATATACACACCCCTACACAACAAAACAACAGTGATTTACCAATATGTAAGGAAAAGATAAATTAACGAATTAAAGAACATCCAAAAAAATTACAAAAGTCAAATTCACAAATAAAAAATATACAAACACAATCCCTCCCTCCACTGCACTCGAATTCATACAATGACAAACTACTATCAACTTCTTATAAATGATTACCTTGAGCATATTTCTTGAAACCAATAATCAATGCAAAATGTCACAAAACAAATAATAAACAATACATCGACTAGTCGATGGTCTAAAATGCAAGAAAATGACATCAGCATGAAACAAATTAATCAAATTCCATTGGCATATGACTGATTAACACCCATAACCAACTAAAATGAATTATAACTTACACATGGCATCACACGACACACTCCACATGACACATACATGCCCATCCACTCCACTTCACAAACACCAAACACCAATCAACATACAAATGTTGCACCCTTCCCATTCTCCACCACACACTTATGCAATATAAAACACGTGTTGAAATGTTTAATAGTACTGAGAGGGGGGGTGAATCAGTATTGTATACTTTTATTACATTTTATTTTGAGCTGATTTTAAAACATAGTTAGGATTTATACTTGCAGTCATTTATACCATAAATGTACTCATCATAATCACAGACAATATCCAACACATTTTCAAATGTAGAGGTGGAAACCTAGATTTTGAAGACCCTAGAAATATTTATAAATGAATATCAATTTATGTATGAATAACTGTAAATGAGGACACCAATCCTCTTATGAGTACCAACTCATAAACTAGACACCAACCTGCAAATGGATGAGGACACCAATCCTCTTATGAGCACCAACTCATAAACCAGGCACCAACATGCAAATGGATGAGGACACCAATCCTCTTATGAGCACCAACTCATAAATCAGGCACCAACCTGTTGATTGAGATCCAACTCAATATTTCCTTCCTCCACCCTGCCACCCTTTATTTTTCATTTATTCACAAGAAATTGTTGTACTGTATTTATATTATTCTTCTTGATCTAAAATAGTCTTTCAAAAACTTCCAGAACTGAGTTACTTATGTACAGAACTATCATAACTGCACCAGATATTCTTAATATTTTTTTTGTATTCTTGTTGCAATCTATATACCTTAATTGTGCATATGTTCACAAAAACTACTCCTGTAAAGTTTATGTCGCCATACCTTTCAATCATTTCCCTAAGAATTCAATGCACAAAGCAATTCTTCATCTCCTTAGAATGCCTAGAATTCCATCTTCCTTGTTACAACACCATGAAAATGCTCTCCTTTTATCTTTGTATTTAGAAAACAACATTCGTTCCAATTATTTGTTCTTTCATTAGCCTGAAATCACCATATTGGCACTTCCCATAGGTTACTTCATCTTTCATAGTCGCACTCTTCTACAATGGCTGCAAGCTCAAACAGGTTATCTTAGAGCTCCTTTTTTTTACCTATCAACTTTTCTTCATCTTTGTTATAATTATATATGGTTTCAATTGAATTTTGTGGACTTATTTTACGATGAATGCGGACCCGATTCATCCTTCAATCCAACCAGAGCACCAAAATCATCATTGAAATGTTTGCACAGAGTGTAATATTATGGGGCTTATTTTCCTACATTACTTGAGTTAGCATAGAACCAAGCATGTGGCACCACGGGATTTATTGCGGGGGGTAGACCCTTGACTCGGATCTCAAGGCAGGGGGGGAAATAATCAATGCATTCATGCATGTATTTCCTTTTAACACATGTTGAAATTGTGGGAGGTGCCTTTCTATTAACCCGCGTGTTATTTACTCACCCAAAATTTGTTATAGATTGTTGATCTGACTTTTCGTCAATGGTCAAATCCATGCCACATGCTCGTCTACTTCCCTTTATAGCTTTCATTATGGGTTGTTGATATGAATGATCAACGGTTATAATCAATCTCTATCGTCCATGTGTAAAAGGGTGGGTTTCATAAACCACCACACGAATGTCTAGCCTATTATTATGTGTTGAGCACTTTCAATCTGGATCATTGATCCTAAAGTTGATCAACAATCATCATGATTCCTTCCTTTTGCACAATGCTCATTCAATCTACGTTCATGATTTAGTTTGATTGTGGTCCAATGGTCGATAATTTCCGACCTTACTCTGGTCTTATTGGCATGATTTAGATCCTTGTTCTCCATGTGTCATCTCTATGTGGACTCCCTTACGTCACCCTAACATATCTAGGCATTTAGCATGTATTCAATACCTTAGAACCTCCGATGATTTACTTATTCTTTATGTCATCTCGATCTAGTTTAGATTTGTAGCAAGGATATGAACTACAAACCTTCCCTTCTGCAAGCACTTGATGCTTGCATACCTCTTAATTGATGCTTTGAACAAAGCCTCAATTGATAACATTGCCATGTCCGTAGATTTATACCATTGTTGTCATTTTGACACAAACAACTTGTCATTAATGACATTGTCACATAATCAAACAAACAAACTCCGCCTATAAGGTTGAAATCAATGAAACAAAACCCAAACTATCTAACAATATCCCCCTTGTCATTGATGGAAACCATTGAGTAAAGAATCTCTCACTCCCCCTATGGGTATGTTGGCAATGTGACTTAGTCATGGGTCACTATACATTTTATTTCTTCATTTTCTCCCCCATGTGTCACTTCATTGCACATTTTTGTTGACTGATGTTTTACTGCATTCTCTCCCCCTATGGAAACAATGACAAGAATCCCTTTAATATTCTCTACCTTCCTATAACTCCCACTGTCAATAACTCTCCTCCTGAGGATTATAAATTTTCTCGTGTATTTCAAGGGATTGCTTCAACATTGTTTCGAATAAAACTTTGTACACAGTCATTGTTTGTATTTATTTACCATTGATCTATGTAGGCCCTTCTTATGATTTTATTGTTGTTGATCCAATCACTCAAGGCATAACCAAAGTTCTCATGTCTCTATCCAGACTTCCCTTATCAAAGATGTTGTTGTCTTTGTAGTTGGTGTAATATGGGTGTTGCTAAAAACCCCTTTTTGGAAAACTTCTTAATACGCTCTGTTTGCATTGAATTTTCTTTGGGTTGTACTTACTCCCCCTGGGATAGTGCTTCCCAGTCTTGATCTTCATATATTTTTGTTTCTGCAACATGCAATCATATGCACTCTCCTGAGTTGTTGGTTATGTTGGGTTCCCAACAACTTTTTAGTTGAACTCTTTACAAAGAAATGGGAATGACTCCCATCTTCCATTGGAGATACTCAAATGTATCTCTAGGTATGGGTTTGGTAAACATATCTGTTATTTTTTCCTTGGTAGTAACATACTCCAACTTGACAGTATTATCATTCACATGTTTCCTTAGAAAATGATATTTGATTGGCATATGTTTTATCTTTGAGTCCATCATTGGGTTATTGGAAATATTTATTGAATTGGTGTTGTCACATAATATAGAAATTGGCTGCTTGTATCTATCTTAATGTCTTGCAGGGATTGCTTCATCCAAAGGATTTGTGGACAATAGGATGTTGTTGCAATGTACTCTGCTTCTATTGTGGATAAGAAAATTGAGAATTATTTCTTGCTTAACCAGGATACAAAACAGTTGCCCAAGAAGAATGCTCCACCACTTGTGGTTTTCATGTCATCAACATTGCCTTCCCAATCTGCATCAATGTATGTTGTTAGAGTAAAATTCTCTCCTTTTAGATACCACAGACCAAAATCCATTGTGCCCTTCAAGTATCTGAGAATTCTTTTGACTGCCATCACATGTGATTCTTTTAGTGCAAATTGAAATCTTGCAACTAATACAACAACTTTCATAACATCGGGCCTTCATGCATTTACATATACAAGGCTACCAATCATTGATCTATACATGGTGTGATATACCTCTCGTGATTCATCATCCTTACTTATCTTGCAACATGTTATCATGGGAGTATAGACATGCTTGTAGTCTTCCATATTGAACTTCTTTAACATTTTCTTAATGTATTGTGTTTGAGAAATGAATATGTCTTTATTTGACTGAGATATTTTCAAACCTAGAAAGAAGTACAACTCACCCAGCATGGACATCTCAAATTATTTTTCCGTGTTGTTTTAGAACCTTTGACTCAGATCATTGGAGTCACTTCCAAGGATGATATCATCTACATAGACCACAATTATAATCATGTTTCTATTTTATTCTTTGATTTAAATATTACTTTCTACAGTTCCTCTCTTAAATCCTTGTCGTTGTAGATACTTATCAATCCTTGAGTACCAAGCTCTAGGTGCTTGCTTTAGACATAGAGGGTCTTCTTCAATTTGCACACATAGTCTTGATTTTCTGACAACTGAAATCCCTCAAGTTGTTCAATGAATACCTCCTCTTCCAATTTCCATTTAGAAATGCACATTTAACATCCATTTGATATACTTTGATACTCTTGTAGGATGCAAATTCCAGGAATATTATAATGGCTTCCAGTCTGGATATTAGGGATAAAGTTTCATCAAAGTATACCCCTTCAATTTGAGCATATCCTTTACATACAAGCCTTGCCTTATTTCTCACTACATGTCCATCCCCATTCAGTTTGTTCCTAAAAACCCACTTGGTGCCAACTACATTTTTGTATTTTTGTCTAGGAACTACCTCCCAAGTTTCATTTTTCTCAATTTGATCTAATTCTTCATTCATAGCATTAACCCAGTTTTATCTTTGCTATCTTCCCCAAAGTTCTTGGGATCTATTTTAGACAATAAAGACATATTTGCATGTTCTGGTGATATTATCAATTGTCTTCTTATTTGGAAACCTTTGTTGTTCTCTCCAAGAATCAGTTCTTCATGGTGGTTCTTTTGAACATATCTCGAGGGGGTCTTTGTGCCTTGTCTAGGAGCTTCCTCTTCTTCTTATTCACCATTATCTTCCTCACAATCTTTATCTTCTTCTTCTTCCTCTGCATTATCTTCCTCGTTGTCTTTCTCTTTGTTACTATAGCTTGTTAATGTTGGTTGGTCATTTTTTTGCATCTTGATCCTTCCAGGATTTTCATCATTCACTCTTACATTTTCACTTTCAACAATTTTGTCTAATATCATATTTAAACATATGTAATCTTTTCTTTGAGAGGAGTGCCCAAGGAAGATATCTTCATCACATATGGAGTCAAACTTTCCAAGGTTGTCATCACCTCTTTTTATGTAGCATTTTCTTCCAAAAACCTTAAGGTGTTTGACATTTGTTGGTATGCCTTTCCACAATTCATATGGATTTTTTCCACTATAGGCTTGTAGTTGTTCTCTATTCAAAATATAGACAGTTGTGTAGAATGCATCCCTACAAAATATATCTGACAGTTTAGCTTGATTTAGCATAGTCCTAACCATTTCTTGTACATTCATGTTTTTCCTTTTAACCACTCCATTTTGTTGAGGAGTTCTTGCAGTTGAGAAGTGTATTCTTGTTCCAAGATCTTAAAAGAATTCATTAAACTCAACTGAGGTGAATTCTCCTCCATTATTTGACCTTAGGCATTTGATCTTCAAATATGTTTCATTTTCAACTAATGTTTTGAATGCTTTAAAATTCCCAATGGCTTCTAATTTATGATTGATGAAGGCTACCCAAGCCATTCTTGTGTAATCATCAATGAACAATATGAAGTAATGGTTACCTTACAGACTTTGTGACTTGGTTGGCCCACATAGATCAATGTGGATGAGTTCCAATAGACTTGATGTTGAATATTCCTTGGTTGTGGATCTCACTCTTGTTTGTTTCCCATGTTGGCAATGTTTATAAATTGGGTTTGAGGCCTGGTGATTTTTGGCATGCCTCTTACTGTCTGGTTGTTACTGACCTTGACTAAGTTGTCAAAGTTTAAATGTCCCATTCTCTTATGCCATAACCAAATTTCATGTGTCTGTCCCACACAACATACTTCTCTTCCAATTTTATTTAGAATGTATACATTGTTTGGAGTACTGATTGTTGTTGCTACTAGTCTGCCAGTGTCTTATTTTCTTATTAATATGCATTCCTAGGAGTTAAATAGGAGTGTGTGTCATTGGTCACAGAGCTAGCTGACACTTAGAATGTCATTCTTTAAATCTTCAACTAGCAGGACGTTTTTTTTTGTGGCCTTCTAACTCCCAAGGCTAACTTTACCTTTACCAATTATCTTGTAAGATTTATTATCTTGGAATGAAACACTTCCTCCCTTCTCTCTCTTTAGGTTAAGAAATTTTATTTTATCACCAGTCATATGCCTTGAGCATCCACTGTCTATGTACCAATAGCTTTCTTTGTCTTGAACATGCATTGCTAAATGACATTCTTCCTGAGAACTCTTCTCTTATTTCTTCCTCTAGACTTTGATGGTATTTCTGACAGCATCTTGTTTGTCAATAGGGGCATGTATCCAACTTTTTCAATCCCGATCTTTGTGGCCAAAATTATGGCATTTATAGTATTCAATATCATAGTTAAACAATGGAACAAAAGAATTCTTGTTTCTGTTGTCAATAGGCTTTTTAACTTTGTTGTTCACATAATTATTTCTTGGAGCATTGTGCATACCTCCATTTCTTATTTGGTCATTTCTCGGGTTTGCTCTGCAGTCTATTGCCTTATGTCCAAAATTGTTGCATGAAAAACAGTTACCAAGAAATAGATATGCATACATGCTCATAGTAGGTCTTCTTAGTGTCATCACTTGTCTGAATTCATTCTTCCTGTGAAGGACAACTAGCTTATGTTGATCATGGTTTGCTTCTGCGGTGTTCTCATTTCATTTAGTGGGAATGTTCAGTGCCATAGCATAGCTCTTGGGTTCTTCCTTGGTTCTTTTTAATGAGGGTTTGGGATTGTAACCAAGTCCAGTTCTGTCAAATGGTGATATTTGAGTATTGAGTATATTGTCTAACATCATGGAACTTTGTTCAAATTTTTTATTGTTGTTCATCTCAGCTATAAGTACATCGATTTCCTTCATTAGGGAAAAAAAAAATTCAAGTTTCTCACAATCTTCTTGTTTGTTTTGTAGTTGACCCATTAGTTCCTCTTCAACTTTATTTTGTTCTTCTAGTTGAGAAGCCAAATCAGAGTTATGTGACAATTCTTCCTTCAACTGACTATTCTTTCTTCTAAGCCTATTTATTTCATCTAGGGCACAAAGTAGTTCTCCTTCAAGATCAACATACACATCATCATTTTCTCCAATCTTTGGGACGTTTTTATTGTCTTCATATTCATTGGACTCTATTTCTTGGACCATGAAGAGAACATCATCTAAAACTTCTTCATCACTTTAAGAAGATGAATACTAGTCCTCTTTGGAATAAAGGTTCTTCTTTTGCTTGTGGAAGTATTTGTTTCTTTGAATTTTACCCTTCCTTCTTTCATTAGGGTTAAATTTTTATTGATATTTTCTATCCTTGTTCTTATTATGAGGACGTTTGGCAGCAAAGTGTCCCACTCCACCACAATTAAAACATTTGAAAGGAAGCATACCTTTATATTTTATAGTACCTCTTTAGAGCCTTCTTACAAAGTTGGCTTCTTCTGTATCAAAATAATCATTTGAGTTGTCACTTGATTTTTATTTTCTTTTGTTAGTCTTCTTTGAGGATTTGAATGTTACTTCCTTTTTAGGTACTTCTTTTTGTCCTATTAGCATCTCATTGGCTGCAAGAATTCCATGCAATTCATCCATTGTTAATTTGTACAAATCTTTTCTATCTTCAACAGCGAATATCTTAGGATTGAATCTCATATGAAGTGACTTGAGTACTTTTTGCACAATAAATTTGTCATCAATTGTTTCATTGAAGCCTCTGATGTTGTTTACAATTCCATCCACATGAAGAAGATATGTTGTAATGTTTTCTTCTTCATCCATCTTTAGGCTTTAAAATTGACTCCTATGAGTTTGTAGTTTTGCTTGCTTGACTTTATCATCTCCTTCATAAGTATTCTTTGGTTTATCCCACATCTCCTTTGCAGATTTGTAGTGCATAGCTTTGGTGAATTATGATTTTGATAATCCTTCCAGAATTGCATTCATGGATTTTGAGTTATTGTCACTGATATTCTTTGTACCTATGTCAAAAAGTTAATTTGTTGGAGTTTCATAACCATTCTTGACTAATTCACATACATCATATCCTAGTGACTGCAGATACACTCTCATTCTGATGCTCTAGAAGGCATAAATTGTTCCATCAAAGTATGAATATTTGCTTAAGGATAATCTCTCATATTTATCCATGTGATCTGCAGGGATCTTCCTTCCAGTGTGTTAGTACCAAGATTTTACTTTGGTCAAAAACAGAGATAGCTACTGAAAATTCCCATAGCATCTCTTTTATATTCACCCATTAATGTTATTTTTAAATTCCTTCGCCAGAATTGCCAAAATTCTTCAAATCCTCAGGTCCTCAACATATCCATCAAGTATTGACCAACTTTAATGGATCATCCTTTGTATTTTCCCTCTAACCTGCAAAAATAAAAAGAACCTTTTCATTAGTCTCCCTAAATCTTTATTTTCTTATGTTCAAAATAAAAATATAATTTTTATATTTTTATTGCCTTTTACCAAAAAGAATCTATTTGCCTCTTATCGAAAAGGTGGTGTGTGATTTAAGTGGCCTAATTCAAGCTTATCAAATTCTAATCTTAATCCTAAGTCACACTACATATCGATCTAATCCATATGCCAAAGACCATATTCAACTCATAAACCAACACACTCCCAATGCAAGATGTCAGGTGCCAAATGATTGTGCAGGTGTTGAAGAACTAAATGTAGCCACGATATATATGATGGTGTTCCCAATTTCTCACTCGTTCCACTGTCTTCATGCATGGATGTGCAGAGGAGAGTGCGCTATGAATTTCATAGTGCGCTGCCAAATCTCTTGGGCGCTGTGAATTTCACAATGCGCTACCTAAGCTCCTAGCCATTGTGAATTTCATAATGCGTTACCGAAGCTCTTGGGTGCTGTGAATTTCACAGTGTGCTACCTAAGCTCCTGGGCATTGTGAATTTCACAGTGCGCTACCAAATCTAGATCGGTGCTACCAAAATTGCGGGCACGTTTGGAGGAGACGCTACACAAGCTCGCTACCCAACAATGCTACCAACAAACGCCTAGATTCAAGGAGTTCGAGTTATCATTCTGGTGAGTGGCTGATGATGTGGAGAAGAGAAAGGATTATAGGTGGCAGCATGATGACAACGTTTAACCACTGGAGAATGCTTGGCAATGGAAAGGAGAAGTTTGATGCGTATTTAAAATGCAAATTAATAGACAGTTAGAAATCCGGATAGAAAGGGGCATGAAATTGCCAGCAAGCTGCTTCAGATTTGAATGCACAGTGGCAAGTTGTCAAAACCACATCCAGATGTTATCTGCAAGCGTTGAGTCATCAAGATAAGAGCCACAGGGTTGCATGTTGTTGTACATGTTAAATGTTACATCAACGCTAGATTTGTTCAAGCATTCGATACTGTCACGAATTCTTGTGAATACTGGAGACATAATACTACTTTATAGGATTTAGTTATTGTTATCATCTAGATTTAGTTGTTTGTAATTAATTTTTGTTTATGACAGTTAGTGGTCAGTTATAAAGAGCTCGACTCTCCTGGGGAGGAAAGGGATATATGAAAACAGATACATCATTTGAGAGGGGGGGGATTTGAGAGACAAAAGAGACCCGAGAGGTCTGGATGATATTTCAAGACCCGTGAAGGAGCTAGAAAGGCATGAAAGTATTTGATTTTAAGTTGCAGACTTGTGTTTCTTTCTATGTAAAGATCTCAGCTGACAATGAAGTTATATATCAGTTTTTTTTCTCTTTTCTAAATCATTTTCTAATCTTTCATTTTCTTGGATATGTGTTGTTGTTATAGGTTATATGTCTGCAATTTCTATGTTGATAGGGTTATTGTATAGGATATACCGTATCCCTTTCCATAGGATTATCTGAGTTTTGATTCAGTTTTAGAAAGGATCTTTGAACACTGAGTTTTTACTATTGTTGTTAGATGTATTGAAGATCAGGAGGCTCTTTGATCATTTTCAATTTTGTTTTTCTTATTTCTTCTTTCCATCTCTTTATAATCATTATAACTTATCTTAGCTTTGTTGACCTGATTTGCTACACATAAAATGTTAGGTTAGGATTACAATTTGTTTTTGTTGGACTCCATGCCCAATGGCTTCATTGCCTTCTTGATTAATCTTACCACTCTCAAAGTTTCCTAAAACCCAAATTATCCAAATCAAGTCATTTTATTTTCAAGATGTGTTAGGCTTGCACTTGAGCAGTCCAAGAGAAAATTATAGCGCTAACACAGTGGTTAAACTATAGGTGAAGGAATTTGCTCTAATATTAATTGTTGAAATGTTTAATAGTACTGAGAGGGGGGTGAATAAGTATTGTATACTTTGATTACTTTTTATTCTGAGATGATTTTAAAACATAGTTAGGATTTATACTTGCAATCAGTTGTACCATAGATGTACTCATCATAATCACAGACAATATCCAACACGTTTTCAAATATATAAGTGGAAACCCAGTTTACGAAGACCTTAAAAATATTTATAAAGGAATATCAATTTATGTATGAATAATTGTCAATGAGGACACCAATCCTCTTATGAGTACAAACTCATTAACCAGGCACATGTTAGGAAATTAGGAACACTTCCATGCTAAACCTAGTAGTAGAGAGGAAGAAATATTTAGTCAAGAAAGTAAATCACAATGCAATCACGCAATACACAGATATTTTACCTAGGAAACCCAAACCAAAAAAACCACCATTCCTTGAGCGGTATGCTCTATCGTTGTCTTATTCATTCATAATAAAAGGTTACATGTCTAACCTTGGTCCACTAAGACACAATCGACATCATACCCTCTTTCTTACACAAGAACAACCATGTAGCCAATTCGTCTTACATCTACATGACCAACAACCTCTACAGTTATTGATTGATTTATTGGCTTTTATAGCATTACAACACACCTTATTTATAGGATTTACTGTAGGAAAAACCCTAAATAAATGGCACCCAAAAACAGTTACAGATTCATGCAGATCATTGGCTAAACATCCCATGAATATCGGTATTCTGTTACAATCAATTATCAATTTGGATTACCAGTCAGCCTTCATTTGGTCTTCAGTCAATTGCCACACACCCACCTTTCGACCTATTGTTGGTTGACCTATTCAAATTTACCCGGTCGAACTACCTCGAACTTCATCTTGTTGTCGATGTCTTCGACTTCATCTTTACCCAGTCGAACCACTTCGACCGTCGACTTGCTATCAATTCCTTTGACTTCATCTTTACCCAGTCGAACCACCTCGACCATCGACTTGACTGTCAGTCGATCCACCTTGACTTTCACTGCAAATAATACAACAACCCAACATTCTCCCACTTGTTGTCTTCTTTGCTGAAACCGGGAGACCTCTGAACTTTCGTTCACATACTCAAGGCAACAATGCCCATTGCCTCTCTGCACCAAGAGAACTTCACGGCACACATAGACTTGGTCAAAGAGTATGTTATGTTTTCCAACATGTATACTTTATTTAGTACCACCTTGTTGATTTCCACCATGTCTCTCATGAAATGGTATTATACATCAATGTGCTTAGTCTTAGAATGATAAGTTGGGTTCTTTGCCAAAAATATCGTGCTTTGACTGTCAAAACTTATATCCATAGCTCTCTACTCAAACCCAATTCCTAAACACGCCTCTCTGCACCAAGAGAACTTCACGACACTCACAGACTTGGTCAAAGAGTCTGTTATGTTTTCCAATATTTATACTTTCTCTAGTAGCACCTTGTTGCTTTCCACTAGGTCCCTCATGAAATGGTATTATACATCAATGTGCTTAGTCTTAAAATGATAAGTTGGTTTCTTTTCCAGAAATATTGTGCTTTGATTGTCACAACTTATCTCCATAGATCTCTGCTCAAACCCAATTCCTAAACACAGCCTTTGCATCCATACTTCTTCTTTGCTTCCATGAGTGGTTTCCATGTATTCAGCTTCTGTTTATGACAAGGGTATGACTGTTTGTCACTTACTCATCCAATTGATTGTGTCATCGAACATTTTAAAAGAATATCCATTGGTCGACCTCCATCGATCCATATCTCCATCACAGTCGGAATAGAGAAAACCATGTACATTTAATTCACTGTCACCTACAGGTTTTCCTTAGTATCATATAGCATAATCTTTTGTGCCACACAAATACCTGAATACTCTCTTGACAATCGTCCAGTGCTCCTTCCCGAGTGTTGACATGTATCTACTCAACACCACCACTACATGGGCAATGTCTGGTCGAGTGCAAACCATCGCATACATTAGACTACCAACAACACTTGCATAGGGAAAATTTGCCATGTCATGTATTTCCTCCTGTGTCTTTGGACATTGTTCAACAGTTAGCCTTGATCCCATGGGAATTGGCACCTTCACAGGTTTGTAATACTGCATGTTGAAAAGTTTCAAGATTGTTTCAATATACTTCATATGGTTCAACCAGAGCTTTATAGTCACTTGATCCCTCTTAATCTCCATTCCTAGAATGAATTTCGTTGCACTGAGATCCTTCATGTCGAACTTGGAGGATAGTTGTTTCTTCACTTCCTTTATTATGTCCATGTTGTTTCCAATCAGCAACATGTCATCGACATACAATGCTACATATATGAAACACCCACCTTCTTCTTTGGAATATATGCAGTGATCATATTTACTTCTCACAAATCCCAAACTAAGGATGTATGTGTCAAACTTTTGGTACCACGTCCTTGATGATTTCTTTAGACCATAAAGGGATATTTTTAGTTTGCACACCAAATATTTGTTTCCCTTTACTACAAATCCTTCAGGTTGTTTCATGTAGGTTTCATCTTCCACATCCCGATGTAGGAACGTTGTCTTCACATCCATATGTTCTATTTCCATATCAAATGTTGCAGCCAGAGACATTAGTACTTTAATGGAAGTTAATTTTGCAACAGGGGAAAAAATCTCACCAAAGTCGACTCCTTCGACTTGGGAATATCCTTTCACTACCAGTCAAGCTTTGAATTTCTCGACTTAACCTGTAGCATTCATCTTCTTCTTGAATACCCATTTTCTACCGAAGGGATTTGTTCCACTAGGTAATTTTACTAAGTCCCATGTCTCATTCTTGTGCAAGGATTCCATCTCTTTGACCATGGCATCCTTCTAGAGTTTTCCCTCTGCTGAGTCGATTTCCTCACCGACCGACTTAGGCTCATCATCGATGACAATTAATAAAAATGTGGTATGGAATTCGAGTGGACTATACCTTTCGAATGGTTTTCTTACTCTTTATGGCCTCCTTGCCACCAGGGTTAGTTGTTCCACCTCTTCTTCAGATTCAGTCAACTCATCTTAATCATCTTCTTCGTTCCTCAGTTCAAACCGCACCTTATCTGGATTATTCTCAGTCTGAAAATTTTCTTCAGGCTCAGACTTACTTCTGACTTCTTTGAAGAACACATCTCAACTATACATTGTTTTCCTTGATGAAGGATCCCAGAGCTTATATCCTTTCATTCCTTATTTGTATCCAATGAAAATACACTTGATTACCTTCTTGTCCTACTTTATCCTACTTTCCTTGGGAACATGAAAAAATGCATCACAGCCAAATGCTTTGAGATGTGAAACTGAATGATTATTACCCAACCATACCTCATGTAGAGTCGTGTCGACTACCACTAATGAAGGAGACATATTCAATAGATATTTTGCAGTGTCGACTGCCTCCACCCAAAATTAGTGTGTGATCCCAACACCATTGAGCATGTTCCTTGCCTTGTCCATCAATGTTATGTTCATTCTCCCAGTAACTCCATTTTTTTGTGCAGTATATGGTGTGGTATTTTGGCATGCTATGCCACATTTATTGCAAAACTGATCAAATTATTTTCCATAGAATTCACCACCATTGTTAGTTCTCAACACCTTAATCTTCTTATTTGTATGGTTTTCTAAAAGAGATTTAAACTCTTTGAATTTCTCGAAAACCTATGATTTCTTCCTCGGGAAATACATCCATGTCTTCCTAGAAAAATCATCTATGAAGGAGACATAACACGGGGATCCACCAAGTGAAGGCACTGAAACAGGGTCAAACACATCACTATGTACCAATTCTAGATTCCCATTTTCCTTTGTCTCTCTAGATCGGAACCTCACTCGACTTTGTTTTCCATATATACAATGTTCACAAAAGTCAACTTCTAAATTACATGTAGGAAAGCCTTCAAACATAAAAAAATTATGCATAGCTTGAAGTCCTTTCTCTACAACGTGTCCCATCCTCTCATGCCATAGCATGGTCGGGTCAAATTTATGATGACTTGTTGAGTCGGTTTGAATCACCTCATCCCGAGTTGATTCGAAGTCGAGACGAATTCAGTAACATGGATGTTGTTGCATCCAATCGAGACGCCTTCAGGAGCATGGATGTTGTTGCTTCCAGTCAAGTTGACACTCCCTAGTAACTTGTATAGGGTTCCAATCCAAACTCCTTTCATTAATATCATCACACCTCTGACCATATTGCGTGAAGTCTTATGAAATAGAGTGTGCACTCCTACATCACTCATCTTGCTTACAAATATTAGGTTTCTTTCCAAACTTGGAATGTGTAGCACACCTAGAAGGGTTCTACTCCTCCCATCCTCAGTACCAATCGAACTCTTCCTCATCTAACAATTTTGGTTGTCAATTCATTCCCCAAGAACACATCTCCTCCTTCATATCGTTCATATTCACAGAACCATTCTCTATGTGGTTTCATATGATAGAATTCTCCTGAGTCGATCAACCAAACATCTTGGTCTGACTATGTATTGGTCGATGCCAGGTACACATCACCTCCCTTATATGGAGTCGTATTTCTCTCAGTTGACTACTTCTCATCGGATACTATATTGACTTCCATTACCTTTGACTTGCATTCATTTGTGTAATGTCCATCTTTACTACATTTCCAGCATCTTCTTGTGGACTCCACCGAGGCTTTAGATCTACCCTTCGACTTAGAATTTCTACCGGATAATTTTCCTTTATCACTGTCAATCAGTCGACCTCTCACCATTAAAGCATCTTTCGTTGATCCTTCCATGTTCTTCCTTCTCATTTATTCTGAAAGCAGATATGCAACCACATCTTCTATCACGCAAATATGGTCATATTACTCCCTATAGCTACGACTAAGCTATCCCAAGAGTTTGGAAAAGAACAGAATAGGCTAATACATTTCTCCTCCTCAGTGATTTTAATATCCATGGATGATAACTGGATTATAATGGTATTAAACACATTTAAATTATCAATCCTTGAAATTCCATCACTCATACTCAGAGGATACAATTTCTTTCTCAGAAACAACTTATTTACCAGAGATTTTGACTAGTACAAGCTCCCCAACATGTCCCACAGTTTCTTGGTTGAATATTCACTTGAGACATTTGGCAGTATCGAATCTGCAAGACAATGTTGAATCATACTCCTTTCTCTTCTCTCGAGTTTCTCCGATTTGTCCGTCGACATAACTGTCAACATGGTACCTAGACAAACTATTTTCCATTATTCACGATCTACAAGGAGATCTTCAATTTTAAGCTTCCAAAGCTCAAAATTTTGGCCATTGAATTTTTCAATCACTATTCTCGAGCTACTCGCCATTCTTTTGACACAATCTTTAACACAATTTATGACTTACGACTCTTATTGAACCTAGGG
>ML806466.1:327562-345876 GCA_009831015.1 Picea engelmannii
ACTTCCCAGGTGGTCACCCATCCCAAGACGCCTCTGGCTCAAGCGCGCTTAACTGTGGAGTTTTCCCCACAATCAAGCCCACTTAGCTTGCTACCCCATTTGCAAAACCTTAGCAAGTATTGTGCCTTATGAACTACCCAGTTGATCTCAGCAGAGGACGCGTGTAAGGAGATTCTCTCATCTCGAAGACTCGGACATTAGAGGACCGAAAGGGAAGTCCTTCAGTTTCGCGAGTGGCGAAGTAGCGAGAGGATTGTAGCCGTCCATCTAAGGAGGGCAGGTGGCGAGAGATCGAGAGATCTCGCGAACTCGGGAGTTCGTAGGTTGAGAGTCCAAACAATTGGTCCTCGAAGTCGTGAGGACGCGAGGCGCGAGAAGGAGGATAACCATTGGATCCGGATCACAGGAGGATCGTTGGATCTGCGCATGGGATTGTGTCTCGGGACCTCGTAAGAAAAGGTCTGAGGATTTGGGCGCGGGAATCGTGAGATTGCGAGAAAGCGATATCCCGACAGTTGGAGGATAGTGTGGGCCATAGTAGAGTCGGCGAGTGGAATACAGGTGGCACGAAGACCTCGGGATCTCGCCGCGAGAAGTCCCAAAGTATTGGTGTTAGGATTCGCGAGTCGTGAAGTACCGAGAGCCGAGGTTCGTGTGGACACGTGGCAGAACATAAGGTGGGGCTACGTGGTCAAAGGGTGGACACGTGCTGCCTGGAGATAGAAGTTAACATTCTGTTGAATTCTCGCATCTCGGGGATTCGCGGAATAGTGGGGTAAAAACTCGACGGTTCAACCGGCGAGGTTGCGAGGTTGCGAGAGGCGCTAACATTTAATCCTAGCCCACGGTCACATGTGGAGAGGGCACTAACGAAGCAAGGAGCTATACCTGTATCGCTAGTTCGGGTGTCGCAAGATTGGAGAGGAGGAGTTGGAGGCTTTGAGTCACGAACTCGCGAAATCGCGAGATTTGGCTGATCTCCCGGTGAAAAAGGGGAGACCTCGAGGAAAGATTGTTGTGGGTGTAGATTTCCCGATAGGGAAATAGAAGGACCTTGGAGTTCTTCGGGCGAGAAGAAGAAGATCCTGTGAGAGCAGAGGTGTCTGGGTGGCGTGCCCCTGCGTCAACCATGCAGTAGCAAGTGGTTGGTGTTCCCAGAGCTTGGGTGCGACTCTTTCGGCGTCTCACAAACGTCGTAGTTTATTATCATGACACACATCTGATGCCACAGGCGTATATGTCGTGGATCTTATATTATCGGCTGTATATGTGTATTGAGGGTGCTAGCCCCAATTTTGTACTATAAACATCATATTTTTTTAAATATATATAAAACATGGATCTTTGAATTTACTTATATTACAATGTGTACATTGATTAGATGGTTTTCTTTGCTAAATTAGTTATGTGACAAATGCCAATCTATAACGAAATTAGCATAAGCATCAGATACATAATTAGAACTCCTAGGTATGTGATAATAAGTATTAAAATCAAACTGTCGTTCTAAAAGATGTACATGTAGGAATCGTTGAAGTAAAGTAGGATCGCGCACATGGTAACTACCATTCAACTGACATACTACTAATTAGGAATCCAGACGAACCTCTAAAGAGTGAATACCATGTGAGATAGCATCGCGCAAAAGTTCTATAATGACGTTATATTCAGCCAGATTATTCATGGATGGACCTA
This sequence comes from Picea engelmannii, assembly GCA_009831015.1. Classification (NCBI taxonomy): domain Eukaryota; kingdom Viridiplantae; phylum Streptophyta; class Pinopsida; order Pinales; family Pinaceae; genus Picea; species Picea engelmannii. Next base: position 329,258 of record ML806466.1, read on the forward strand.
GGCATATGCCACCTGAAGACACCAGTAGACCCTCGGGTGAGTAAACCACCCAAAAGGCGGAAACCAAGTTACGTGTATGATGATTGGCTTTGTCTGTGAATCCTTAGTAGACTAAAGACTCCATTGACATCTGCCAACCAAGGGAAAACTCGATAAGCAAGTTGAAGACGAAAAAGAAAGGGAAAAGATATATACACTAAATTACATTAGTATACAAAGAGTTTCGCCCAAGCTTGGGGCTCAAGCGTAATATATTTTCAAGTAGAGCCCATTCCTAGGCTCGACCAACATATTCCCTTCATAATCTTCTAACTCATTGGCTTATTTTTCTAAGACACGTTGCACGATATAGGGATTGTGCCACATGGGTTTTAACTTGTCTGCCCCCAGTGGTTCTTTGGCTTGATCATATAAGAGGACCAAGTCACCCTTAGCATACAACTGAGGACAGACAAACATATCGTAATGAACCTTGACACATCTTTTGTTCACCTCGATAGTCGTAGAGGCGTCTCGACGCTGCTCGTCCAGACTCTCTAGTTGTACAAGGCATCACTCGAGATCAGAAGTGTTTGGTAGAAGCGCGACTACCAACTTAAGAGAAGGGATTTTGCATTCAATAGGTAAAATCGACTCCACGCCATGTACTAACTAGAAAGGGGAAAATTCGGTGGCAGTATTGATCAAGGTTCGGTATGCCCAAAGTGCGGGATATAGCATAATGTGCCAGTCAGACTTACTCTGGCTTACAGTTTTCTGCAAAATGGTCTTGAGAGACTTGTTGACAGCCTCTACTTGTCCATTTTTTTGGGGATAGTAAGGGGAAGAATGATCATGCTTAAGCCCCAGCTTAGATGCTACCTCTTCCATCATTTCTTTTTTAAAGTGACTGCCATAATCAGTGACAATCACACTTGGGATACTAAATTGGGCAATAATTTGATTGAATACGAAGAAGGCAGCAGTCTTCCCGTCGGATTTAACTATAGGCATGGCCCATTTCCTCAGCCCACTTAGTAAAGTAGTCGACATCCATGATAATGTGCTGATTCCCCCCAGCCTAAGTTGGGTTGCAATCTACGAAGTCCACCCCCCACTTGGTGAAGGGACCAACGGTAATGACTGGGTGAAGAGGGGCTAGATGTGAGCGCATTTTCCAAGTGAACACACTTGGCATGGGTGACACTTCTTAACCGCTTCAACACAATATTTAAAGATAGATGGCCAGAAATAACCAGCTCGCAAAATCTTCTGGGTTGTCGCAAGCCCGGATAGATGACCACCACAAGCCCCACTGTGGCAATCATTTAGGAATGACTCGGCTTCCTTGTGAGTTAAAAAATGACGCAGGATATTGTCTATTCCTCAGCGATACAAAGTGTCACCGACGATAGTATAATTCTTAGCTTGGTATCATACACGTTGTCGGTCATCTCGCGAGAGATGATGAGGGAACTTCAAGGTTTGAAGATAGAGAATGATGTCTCCATACCAGGGGTCGAACGATGAGACAAGGAAAATGTGTTCATCCACAAATGAATCAACATGGATAACATCCTCATCTAATCGTGGAAAGTCGGATATTAACTCCGTGAAGACTAGTGATTTCTTGGATTTCGCAGAAGCGAAATCAAGATCAAATTTGTGTAAAATGACAATCCATTTATTATATTTTCCCCCTATGATACGTTAGATAAGGACGTATTGAAATGGATTTACATCGGCAAACATAGTAGTCTTGCAAAGAAATATATAATGGCGTAAATGTTGGACTTGTAAATGTGTTGAACCTACACAGAATAGATCTAGCTAAACAATAATACACACATTTGTAGAGAGAATTGGAGAAAGAAGAAGAATGAGAGAAAGAATAGAAGAATTCTCATTAACCATATTCCACACTCAAAGAGTGAATAATTTACAATAGATATAGGATACATGAGTAACTAATGATCCATAGTGGTGGTCTAGATTGATCTGGACACACACCGGTAGTTACGGGAGTGAACTACCACCTAGTCTAGTCTCTCAGGCAGTTACATGAGTGAACCGCCACCTAGTTGAGTTAACTAGTCTATTAGTATTCAGTTAATTGACTGAACAGAGAGTAGTGAGGAGTTACCTCAGGAAATCAAGGGTAATGCGTCAGTTTGGTGATGATCCCAAGGAAAGTGCTCATTAGCTGGTGATGATCCCAATGTTGCATGGTGATAAAACCAATGCAACATCTAAACTCAACTCAACTAGTCAAACCGAAGTGTCAACTGAAAGAGAATATTCTCTAGGTGGAATATTCTCCCCTAAATTATAGGAGACTGGATAATGTCTAATTATAACTAATAAACAAGAAAAAACTTTAGGAAAAGGAAATCCTAGGTGTGTGTGAAGTAACTCCAACACCCCCCCTGAACATCATTATGGTGAGAATAAAGATTGGGTCCCGGCAACGAGGCCATGTTAGGTACCCAAGTACAAAAGATACATTAAAAATAAAGTGAGGAAAGAGGGAAAACCTCATGGGAAAAAACCCCTCTCAAATTACAATGCATAAAGAAAAAAATGAGAAGGAACAAAAAACAGTTGCTAAGCAACCATGTCCTTCACTCCAAGAAGACCTCGCAACTGTGCAAGTTTGTGCTCGTTGAATATTTTGTTGAAGATGTAGACATTTGAATGGATCTGATGAAATATATGCACCATTGATATTTCCACACATATCCACTTTATCTTCTTGTAATGAAAAACATCCAAATAAAGTTTGGATGAAATTTTGAAAACCGTGCGGCCGTTTTCGGAAAAATGCTGAATTTTTGTTGATTTTGAAATGATCATAACTTCACTTCCCGGACTTCGTTTCGGATGATTTTTTTTTTTTAATTGGATATTTTCCTGAGAGGAATTCAAATATCCAATTTTTTTCTGCAAATTGTGCTCAGAAAATATCATAATGAAGTCTAATTTGCGCGGCTCTCTTTTTGTCTCCTGAGATGCATGCATGGTGCATGCAAAAGTGTCTGCATGTGACTCCTGAGATGCATGTCATATATCTTCCACATGAATTTCATAAAACAAATATTAAATGGAGTAGACACCATCTTCTATTAATGGAATACAAATTTGTGCAAAAACTTTTGTAGAAGACTCTTCATAATTAGAGACTTGATCTTCTAATGGCTTCTCTTCTGACTCTATCTATTCAACCTCCTGCATGAAATCTTCACAATCTTCTTTATTCCCAAATAGAACCTCTAATATGGTCCATAATTCATTTGGAGTGAATTCTTGTGAGTCATCATTTACTTGATGGAGAATTTCAGGAGAAATAAAATAGAGGATACATCCTATGGTCATATCTTGTCTATTAAGAAAATCATTTTTCTCAATGGAAGAATTAGGCTCTACTTCCATTGCCATAGTTATTTGGTACAAGCCTCTGCATCTGAGTAGAAGAAGAATCTTTGGCTTCCATTCCAAATGGTTACGAGGCGTGAGAAGTATTTCCGACAAATAATTGATCTTTTTGTTATTCTTCAATCTTCAGTACCTGCAAAAATAATTTGGTGTAGATTTTTCTTAGCAGTCTGTCATCTTTGATACCATGTAAATTTGTTGAACCTGCACAAAATAGATCTAGCTAAACAATAATACACGCATTTGCAGAGAGAATTGGAGAAAGAAGAAGAAGGAGAGAAAGAATAGAAGAATTCTCATTAATCATATTCCACACTCAAAGAGTGAATAATTTACAATAGATATAGGATACATGAGTAAATAATGATCCATAGTGGTGGTCTAGAGTGATTTGGACACACACCGGCAGTTACAGGAGTGAACTTCCACCTAGTCTAGTCTCTCAGGCAGTTACAGAAGTGAACTGCCACCTAGTTGAGTTAACTAGTCTATTAGTATTTAGTTAACTAACTGAACAGAGAGTAGCGAGGAGTTAACTCGGGAAATGAACGGTAATGCGCCAGTTTGGTGATGATCCCAAGGCAAGTGCGCATTAGTTGGTCATGATCTCAATGTTTCATGGTGATAAAACCAAAGAAACATCTAAACTCAACTCAACTAGTCAAACTGAAGTGTCAACGGAAAGAGAATATTCTCCCCTGAATTATAGGAGACTGGATAATGACTAATTATAACTAATAAACAAGAAAAAACCTTAGGAAAAAAAAATCCTAGGTGTGTGTGAAGTAACTCCAACAGGACTGTGTGAACAAAAGCCAAAGTTGTCTTTTCAACGTGAGAATAATTAAGCTCAGGATCGACTAAGTTTAGAATAAGATAGTAGATGACGTGCTCGCGGAGCTCATCATCCTCCTGAACCAAAACCATACCAATCGTCTCCTCATACACGGTGATATAAAGCAAGTAATCCCTATTGTAGTCAGGAGACTTCAGCAGAGACGTCGATAGCAAGGCTTTCTTCAAAGCATCGAAGGACTCCTGGGCTCGCTCATCCCAGATAAAAGGGGTATCCTTCTTCAAAAGACGCATGAAACCCTTAGTGATATTGGCATAGTTTACTATAAACCGACGTAAAAAGTTATCTTTCCCCTGTAAACCTTGAATTTGTCGAACAATGCACGGGGAAGGCAACCGAATTATTGCCTCAACCTTTAAAGGATCGACCATGATCCTTGTCTCAGAAACTAGAAATCCCAAAAGACGACCAAACCTAATGAAAAAGATGCACTTATGAGGGTTCAACCGGATTCTATAGTAACAACATCTTTCAAAAACAAGTTGAAGGTGCGTAGAGTGATCCTCTCTCTTACGAGAGTGAGCAGCAAGATCGTCAAGGTAAGCTTCGAATATATGATTAAGATCATGGAATGTGAATGTCATAGCATGTTGGAAGGTTGCTCTGACATTTTTAAGGCCGAAAGGCATCTTCCGGTATGCGAAAATACCCCAAGGAAAAATAAATTTCGTCTTGTGTTGATCCTCAGGTTTAATTTGAATTTGATTATACCCTAAAAATTCATCCATGAAAGAAAACACTTTGCTTCTCGCACACTCGTCGAGAATCTGGTCGATGAAAGGTGTCGGGAAGTTGTCTTTAGGACATGCTTTCTTCAGGTCATGAAATTCCATGCATACATGGATGGTTCCTTGCTTCTTATTCCCACTAACGGGATTGGATACCCATTCAGTCAAGGGAACCGGGTAGATGAAACCAACATTAAGTAGTTTCTCTACCTCTGCCTTAATAGCAGGGGTCTTCCGGGGATTGACAGCTCTAAGACCTTGTCAAACAGGTTTATCATCCGGATAAGTTCTAATCTCATGTTCGAAAATACTAGGGTCGATTCCTGGCATCTCTTCATATGACCAAGAAAAATTATCTCAGAATTCCTTGAAGAGTTAGGTGTAGATCAGGATTTCTTCTGGTGAACAATCTGCACCGATATATATGTTTTCAATCTTGCCAAGGGTACGACAGATATCGATCATGACGGTAGCAGAGATACTTTTCATATTTCCTTCGGCATAAATGTCATGCGTATCAAGTGGAACTACGGTGTGACCGACTATCTCACTCAAAGTAGATCGAAAGTCATCTTGTTCGATTCTTTCAAGCTCTGGGAGAAAATAAGAGCGATGATGCATATAATCCCAAGGTTTGTCAGAACCATTCATGGCTTCGATGATATCTTCATCTGAGAGAAAATTTTCATCGAGGCAGTCATGTGAACAAGATAATGAAGTGGCCCACGTGGGCTTAAGAATGGGATCCTCCTCGTCCGTTGGCGAGGTAATAGGATCAGGATCGGCGGAAGAGTAAAGAACAGCTTGATACGTAATCTTTGTTGTCAATAGTGGTATTGTCATTCCATCATGTGACTGGCCTTCACAAGATGAAGTTGAGGAAGGTATGGTCCAAGGATCACTAAAATAGGAAGTGTGGAAAGGAACAGACCTTTCTAACGAAATGGGCCTATTGGACATGGCATAAACATGGGGAATTGGTGCCATGAAGTCTAAAGTACCCATAAGGGAAGAATACATTCCGACACCAATATTCTCATTTGTCGGCTGAGAATTTTCGACCACAGGGATCAACGGTCCAACAGATGCATTAGGACTAGCATACGCAAAGGATAACTAGTCGATCATCATGATCTTCCCATCGAGTGGAAAACAAAGAGTGTGGAAGACGGAATACACGAAGGAAGTCATAGCATAGGTCTAATTGCATCCCAGACTCTAGTAACAATTTATAATCAAGAGGCACATCAACTACCTCAACATCCACCTCTATTGTCTTCCCACCTAACTGGACCGGAAAGGCAAGAATAATACCGTGAGGGCGGAAGGAATGACCGTCAAAAGCGGTCAACATGGTTGGTGATTGAGAGAGACTTGGAGAGCTGAGAGCTTTCCAACAAACCAAGGACATCACACGTGTAGCAGTGCCTTCATCAACAACCGCATGTTTAATGGTATATTTTGAGTACCCCACATGGATTTGGAATGCCACATGGTAAGGCAAGTGAGGCTTCACATCCGTGACGTAAAACTTGATAACTTTTGAGCCACTGGGTTTTAGAGATCCTAATGCAGATAGCAAGGCATTCCTCTGTGAAGGATAGGTCTGGAGTACCTCCAGAGCCAACATCGCACAAGGGGTTTGACCCCGGTCCTAAACAATAGATTAATTTTGGGCGGCTCTAGCATTTGGATTGTGGGTAGAGTGCTTGAGTACTCATTTCGAAATACGAGGCGGTGGCTCTGGTTTTTCAATCTGTAAAGTCATCTCCAAAGGAGGAGGAGGAGATTCTAGACCAGGTATAGCTTGTGAAGAACTATAATCATGATATCAAGTGGCTACATTCACATTAGCATCGACCATATTGATACACAAACGGTCATCGTCTTGCGACTATGGGTTTTGACTTCCACCGGCTGCATTTACAACATTTGAGGAGCTCAAGGCCATGTGTTGGTTATGTGGGAAAGGATTTTTGAGCACGATGGGCGGTAGAGATAAAATCCCTGCAACTTCCACAAGTTTGGGGCATAAATGAGTAAGATGATCGTCTGTACAAATATTACAGGGAAATTTCACCTTACATATTTCTTTCTTTCCCTCTCCAACATTATTATTTGTCTTCTCATTATTGTCATTATCCTTGGGTTTATTATTATTTTTCCCACCCTTACGATCATTATTACGTCATTTTTTCTTATTCCCGCCTGGTTGTTCATTACCATTTGGGTCAGTCAACGATTGCACGGAATGTACATACGCCAACTGAGTGGGATTGGAAGACAGAAACGAAGTTGGCCCTCCTGCAACCTGGTTTAGAGACAACTCTTTTAAATGGATTATCATCGAGTCTGTGGATTTTACATTGGCGTAGCCTACAATGCCATCGGCATGAGGTCCGGTCTTTTGTCTAGGTTCATAGGTTGACCTGGGTGCATCTAGAAGAATGTGGTATAACATCCCAGACTGGGCATATATAAGATCTAACTGTTGGGATTTGAAGATCGCTTCTTCCTCAGTGGTAACCCCGGATGTAGCAACATCCTTTGAGATAGGAGGCTGCAAAGACTTGAGGAACCATTCTAAAATAAAAGTAGGGGGTATGGAGTTCTTAATCAACCTCTTTCATATACGCCACTCATGGATATGATCTGAGATATGAGTGGTTGTGTCCTAGTGTAAAGTCGACAGAAGTTCTAGGCCAGCATCGTAACGAATCGATAATTAGAAGTGGTTAAGGAATACAAACATCATCTGACTAAATGTCCCATATGCCCCCCTAGGTAGCTTGATATACCATTTCGTAGCGACCCCAATGAGGGTGCGTTTAAATAATATTAACCGAATGGAATCGTCATTAAGGAAGTTTGAGGAGCACCATAGGTGAAAGGTAGTAACGTGATCACCAGGATCCTCACCATTCTTACCTTCGAATTTTGAAATGTCTGAAGGAAGCTTGGTGGGGACGGGGGGCCATGTAGGATCATGAAACACAGGTTCATCCATCAACTTAGACAAGTCTAGCAGATTAAGCGTGGCCAGAAAAGGGAGACTGGGTTGCGGCATCTGGCCCCAATCTCCCTGGAAAGATTGTTCTTAAGGAACTACAACCCATCCAGGGTTCTGGTAAGAATCATGGCCATGTTAGATATTGTAAGACCCTCCTCCAGGATAATTCATAAGAGGTTGGTTGGGCATCATTCCAGTAGGAATGTTTTGATGGGGGTTAAAAAAAAATCCCACAGCTGAATTAGATCTGGGTTGGGGGTTTCCCAAGCCATGAAACTGACCTCCTCCAGGTGTGAATCTAGACGATAGAGGCAGATTCGTCATGCCAAACGTGTTGGTCGAAATTGACACCAAGGAGGTAAGGTTATAGGACGAAACTTGAGCATAAGATTGTCCGCCAGGTTGGTTTCTCCACCCAGAAGCAAGAGGATTAGACCTAGGGTTAAAATAAGGAATGCCTCCCATATTAGGAGTCATTTGAGGGATCTGAGAACCACCAAACAAGAATGGAGTATAAGGAGGTGTAGTTCCCCCAAGTCCAATGCTAACATTAAGGCCAGCAGCTAGGATGGAGTTTGAAAACTATGAAGTAAAATTTGACATACGATAGGAAAAAGGACTAGAATCCATAGGGATGGACTAAACATTATAACCTGGTGAGTGACCAAGAGACCCAAATGGGTTCGAGGAAAGATATTGAGCATTCACTATAGGATGGGCAATAGTAATGATAAGTGCCTCCAGCACTACAACCATTGTGGTTGCAGGAGTCGAAGGGATGCCATTAATTATAGTAGGTGTGGGATCCGAAGGGATCCCAGTGTTTAGAAGACTCGGTTCAGTACTCATTCTTGTAGAATCACAAGTCTGAACAGTGGAGGTATGTGTACCACATCTAATAACTCTACGCCTTTTAGGAGGAAAAGACTCGAAATCCAGTGGTAACTGTAACAAGCGACGGGACTAGTGGGGACGTTGGTCTGACTCCACGATGACTTAAGACTCAATATACAAAAAATAAATCTTAGGTCCAACTAGTAATCAAAGAGCACACCAAAAATCAAACGGTCAATATGCACACAAACGGGGTAAAGTGGATGAAAGGGGCCTCCCTCCCTAAAGAAGGTATGTCTCACCCAAGAGGGGCCTGAGACTCCCTGCTAAAGATTGGAGGTAACACGATCAATTATAAGGGCCCTCATGGGATTAACAACCAGTCGATCAGATCCCCCCAGAGAAGTAATCCTCCATAAAGGTCGTATGATGTCCGACCCTTATCTGACCCAAGGTACCTATAGAATAACCCCTGCAGGTAACCTATGTGGCACCTAAGTCAAGCAAATAAGCAACCAACGTATATTTGATGCATAGGTGAGAAGTCCTAAGTCGGGTCTACTGTATGGGCAGTGTAGCAAAGCCTGAAACCTTGAAAGTATCGCCTCTCACGGAGGTAAGGGCACTAGCAAGATCCCCATATACAAATAGATCCCCAGAAATATATCTGATGCTAAGAAGCTATCGAGGGGATATCCCTTCAACCAACCTCGCGCGACCTCATGATTAACTCTGGTGTAAGTGGAGCCTCCTGATATTACCAATTATACAATGGATTTCTCCACTCCCTTTGTCAGACACATATGTTGATTTAATAGCCTTTGAGAAGTTTACTCACAAAATCCTATTCCAAGGCACTAAATCCTAAGCTAGTTTGTGCACCCTAGAAAATAAAATCATGGCTAATCATTTTTAAATTATAGCGTTAATTTTAATGGTCGTGCTTACTCAAAAAGGTATGGTAGTGAAACTCATGATGTTATGACTCAGTAAGTAAAGTAAATATGAATACAATGCAAAGTCCTAACTTCAATTTTCAATGAATGATATGCTTCTTAAAACAAATGCAATTTTCAATTTCAACTCTGCAATTTTGAGGTAAAAATGCAATCTTTCTTTACATGCACTAAGCTAATGGCAAAGACTCAAAAGATCAAAATACCAACCAATGAAAAATGCCTAATATTTTTGTATTTTCAATATAAGAAAAATGAAAATGGATGGACTGAACAACAACTTGATATATAAAAACTCTATTGTGTATATAAAGAAACAACTTAAGTAGAATACCAAGAAGCAAGACACCCAACCCAATGTACAAGGACAATCAAAATGAAAAGACGATGAGAAAGACTCCGCCTAGAAATTCAACCAAAGAGAGGTTTCCTGTCATCCCACAAACACTTAACATTCACTACAAAGACCCAAGAAGACTCAACAATCATCAAAACCCACCTAGCAACCACCAAACCCAGCAAACAAGCCAAAAAGGTTGATGTATGCGACTATTCAAGGAAACAACGTGTATGTATGTAGCTTGCAGAAGGACAGCACATGTATATACGCGACTGTCAAGCAAAAATCCGCATATATGTTTCAAAAACAATGCTAGGCAAGGGAGAAGGATGAAAAACTTAGACCTAGAGTGAACAGAGGTTGTCAAGCAATGATACGACAAGAAACACAATAGGAACGAGAGAAATCTAAGGAGAAAAACACTCCAAACCCCAATAAAGAAGATGCATTCCCCAATATGGTCGCCAATTCTGTTACGAGAAAAATCTCTCTATGGATAGGGGTAAACCACAACAGACGGAAATGACTGCAGAAATCAACTCTATTCTCAAGTATGTTATATAAACAAATATGATAGCAAGACAAGATAAAAGGCCTACCTCGTCCAGATGTTCGATGAAGTCCACCGTTGAGCACTTGACCCAAAGCAATATACCTGCAACTAGTCCTCAACAACCAAGCAAAGAAAGCATATGGTGATAATATATGATGTTAGCACAATCAATAGAATAATCCATTAAAATACATAACAAATACGCCCATGGAATGATAATTCAAATATTTGCAAGATATCAATTGGACGGGAAAAGAGTATTTTTATTAATATATGATCAACAGAAGTGAAAATGTTACAGGCTTATGTGTCGGCGCGGTTGGGAACCAAGAAACTAAGTTCCTTCCAGTTGGGCCTCCACCACTTCAATTCTCCACCAAAGGCAAGCTCATAGAAGAGAGACAATGAATTTCTCAATCAATAAGAGAAGAGCTTGGGGGTTGAACACTATGTTTAGACTTAAAGGACAAAGGGATGCAGACTCAATATGAAGTAAAAAAATTCTCAAGAGTAACTTTTCTCTTAAAGTTGAATTTTTTCTCCTCTTTTCCATAGCTGAGAATTGTCCCATTTATAGCCTTCAAATGGAACTGAAGGGCCGAGTCGGAACGTTTCCAGTATATGGAAGGCCAAGGATCATAGATCTCTTGTCGTGACATGGAAAACCGACACCATTTTTCATTTTTGGGCACACATCCCAATGTATGCAAGTTGTAGTGGTGCAGCTTGCGTATACACATGTTGTATAGTAGGCAAGGTGTGTACATGTGGAAAAAAAAATGTATTTTTAGCTCTGGGATTTGCAAAAAGGGATGAAAAGTATACATAGGGAAATGGAAAAAGGCCCTATGTGCAAGATTGCATAGGGTGAGGCAAATCTTGCTATAACATAAAACTTACTCAATGTATTCAAACAACTTCCTCCAATCGAGGACCATTAAGGTAGTTACTTTTTTTTTATTTTTTTACTATTGGGATCCTCCCTATGGGTGTAATGGGAAGTCGAAGGACCCATAATAGAGTAATAATAGTGGAGGTCATTCAATATAAGGTGGACTAGGTCCATTATGCTTGTATTTATTAAATAAGGCCCACTATAGTAGTAATGAATAAATGTAATGGGGCCTCATTAAAGAAGGTCCACTAGGTAGTTAGGAGGTTTTTATAATTAGGGTTTCTTAATTAGTAACAAGGATGGAGTCTTATTTATGAGATGTGGAAGATCAATGTAATTGGAGCTTAGATTATTAAGAGGTGTCAGCACCCAAGGTTTGGGGAAGTTGTGTGTGTGCATCACAAATCAATATTATGTGCATGCCCATGAAGATACATTGAGTGGTGTTAGGAAGGATCAACAGTAACACCAGCCAAAGGAATATCATGTGCGCCAACCTAGTTTTTCACTGCACTCAAGGAATCAAAGAGAAGACCACATGCAACGAATCTGAGCATATCTTCAGGAATATTTTGTAATCAAGTATTATAATGACCTGAATGATCATGGGCAAAGTTATGGATGAGTTGGGAAGTTACTTAGGATTTTCGCGCTCTAAAAAGATTTGGGGGATGCATGTAGACAGGAAAAGCATGTGGACCTAAAGAGAGTGGAGCAAAGGAGTGGAGGAAGAGGAGAGAGCATAGCAGTGTGATAGATATTTCATGACTGTAACAGAGAGTCCACTGGAACATAAAGAAAGGGTTCCATGTCTAGTTTTGTTTATGTCTTGCATGAGCCTGCAATAGACTCAGAACCAAGTAGGAATGAAGGTATGGGACTAGAGCGCATAGCTCTATAATGATTTTTGTATGAGTTGAGAATGCATGGTGTGGATATTTATTATGGGTTTTGTATATGTATGCATTTGAAGCTAATGAATGAAATACAAATTCCTTTATCTCTGCAATCTTATGTGTGTTTTGATTTGAATGTGTATATGATTTATTGTTCAATGCTTGTTACTCGGTATTTAGCTATGGATGAATGAATGTATTTATTCTCGAGAGGCTTCCATGTATGCACTGTCCCTTCACATCCGACACAAGACTACTAATCTTTGTTATTCTCATGGCGTCTTGGGTGAGACCTTCTTTGGTCCTAGACTAAAGATTGAATATGTCAATTCCTTAGGGTTCTTGTTGGTCAAGCTTGATGAACCCTAGGTATCAAATCCCCCAACAAGGAGAGTGGATACCAAAATAAATCCAACAAGAGGTTGTCCCCTCGAAATGGATGAAGAACACTCACTATATCAACAAGATCACACACATTAAAAACATAAATGAAAGGTTGACTATAACAAGGAAGAGTACTTATGTTTTTGTCCACCAATGCAATGATTAAAATACTTCAATCAATCATTGTATAAACAAAATAATTGAACATAAGATTCGACCATAGGTACAGGAAAATATGAATGGAAATAAATATTAACAAGAACCGAGAAGTGCTTATAATTCCAGTAAATATATCAAAAAGGTCTTTACAAAAGAGTATCAAAAAGACTCCAATTTCTCCCCTTCTAGTTCCTCCCTTTGGTCCTCTTTATAGAGAGATTACATGCTCATCTAGATCCAAAATATATGGATATCATAACCTCTTCACCTATCTTTAGTTTTTTGAAGATATCCAACTCAAATCTGAATTTGTGAGGTGGCTAGCAAAAACAGAGTATAAAATTTCTAGAAATATGTTGCTCAAAGATTGACCTATATCTCCCAAAAACAGAATTTGGAAAAATGAGAGATGTTTTGGAAGAGGAGCTCGTGCTTGTGAAAAAATTCCCTCACTTTCCAAAAATACATTTCCATATCATCAGAATCTATCTCCAAAGAAAGTGACTAAAACAGGAAACACAAATTTCCAAAATCTAGTCATATTCCTACATTCTAGGATTTGATCCCTAGAATGTTTCCATTGCTGAAATGAAGTGCCACCTACACCCATGGATGAGATTTGATGAGGTATTTGAGGAATAGTCACCATATTCCCCTAAAAATACTCCATCCAAGTCGAATTTGGACTTTTTGACCAAAATTTGTGAAATCTGCCATCTACAGGAAAGTTGGTAGCGCATTACACTGCAAAAGCAATCTTTGTGCTACCAACTCTTGTGTTTTTGCAATTTGATGGTTTTGGGTAAATCCAACACTTTGGAATGGTTCTGAAGGTTGGAAAATGATTAGACAATGTATTATAATTCATAATGTAGCTGCTCCAACTCAATAAACCATCCTCCAAGCCATTTTGATGAAGTAAACAATCCATAATGAAACTAGTATTTTTGCGAAATGAGCATTGTCTTGTTTTCAACTAATGAATTCCTTGAAACTTTTCTCTGATATGAATTCTGACTGATGTAACATATGTATGTCATCATGGATGATGTTGTTGTGTCCCTAAAACACTCTCAAAACATAAATTCATTCATTAGCAAAATTTATGAAAATTTGGATGAATGTTAGATCACCAAAACTTATCCTTGTTATAGTCTTCTGAAATTGAAATGGTGTATTTGCATGTCCTTGAACATCAAGCCTTCTGATAAGGCATTCCCTTCCTTTTCACTTCAATAGGCACTTTTGAACAAAACTGTCAAAAAAGATGAAACATAGATACTTTGTTTTCTCCTTATGTGAAATTTAGGTTTGTGGCTAAGTATGAAACTTCAAATGCTTGAGGGAAGCACAAAATGTTTCTAGAACAGCTACACAAGAGTCTGATACTCTTGATTTTGAAAAATAAACTATGAAAACACTTCCACTATGGCCATATCCACCCTTGACTTGCTTTGACCAATCACCTAGTTGTAGCAAAACATAGTATGAAATGAGTGTAGATTTCTACACATTGAGAACTTGGTAAAATCTTATATGTTGTACATACTCATGTAGGTGATTTAAACTTGTGTCTTCATAAGGTAACCTACCTTGTTCTCTTCTAGAACCAAATGCATCACTTGTGATGGGCAAGAAGACAAAAATACCCTTGTTCTGCAATTCGAGAGAAAAATTCTAAAAATAGAAAGTCATAAAACAATATGTACCTCCTCCTTCTATGTAAGATTGATATTTCAGTAGATCAAAACATATGTCTTTGGAGCCATTAGATATTCATTAACCTACAGCAAATCACTTAGTTGTTTGCAGCGCACCAAATGGAGAAATTGTGACTTGCACTACAAACTAGTGTTGAGTTGTCAGCGCAATGGTTATAAAAAACATTGTCTGCGCTACAAACTTGTGAAGTGGGAAAATTTGATTAGACATGGTCTCATAATAACTAACAATGGTAAATGAGGGATTATTAAGACCAATAATGACGCTTCTTATATGTAGGACCCACTCTCTAGTCTTAAGATAACTCAAACTAAGACACTTTTCAATATGAGAATATTGACTAAGTGAACCTTGAAGACTACTAGTCACCCTTCCAATGCAACTGACATGACCAAACTTTGGTGAAAAGGCTGACTTGAGAGAATCATAATGTTTGATGACTAAGGAAAATCTGACAATTTCAAAGACTCAACAAATTTCAAAGATTCAAACTGCCAGAACTTTCTAGGAGCTAACAAGCCCAAAAGAAGAAATTTGTTTCCTCCTATTTTGCGGGTTTTTAAAGGAAAAAAGAGGGCCATGACACTCAAATCAATTCCTATATATTTTTTAGAAGAATTTGAAGAAACTAGTTTTAGATATGAGTTCCTCTAAAAAAAATTGCATCCACATCATAGTTTGGGAAGTGAATATATCATTGATTTAGAATTAGTTATTTTAGGGTTTTTCCATGAAGGTCGTGTGGACTGCAGAGTTAATATATTTTGATATGGTGCTTAAATTGTTTCCAAACCAATGCCTAGTATGATTTCAAGGATGATTGTGATGATTGGTATATGGATAGTTGTCATTTATGGGATGACAACTACTTTCATCTTTTATTTGATGACTCTACTCCACCTTATGTAGAGAACATCATGGAGGGAAGTCAAGAGCTTGTTATGACTACTAGTTTTCAACTTGCTTATTCTCTAGTGCCAATGTGTTACATGGACGATTTTTTTTTATATGGATGGATCTACATATTTGGATCCACATGACCAAAGTAGATGTTTGGAGAACCATTTTCAGTTAGCTATTGAGATTGGGTATATTTATAGGGGAGTCCACATGATCACTTGGACATGGGACCCAAGTTTAAGGTGGACATTGGACTAATTCAACATGGTGGATAACACTTGTACATGGGACCTTGGTTCTCTAGCCTACTTTAGCATTACAATCCACACTCATCCATGGGACCCTAGTTTATGGTTGTACCTTCTCACAACAAGAATTGAGGGAAATGATTTTCTTAGGTGGGGTGGAATGTTGGGATCCTTCCTAGGGGTGTAATGGGGAGCCAAAGGGCCCATAATAGAGTAATAATAGTGGAGACCATTCAATGTAAGTTGGACTATGTCCACTATGCTTGTATTTATTAAATAAGGCCCATTATAGTAGTATTCAATAAATGTAATGGGGTCTCATTAAAGAAGGTCCACTGGGTAGGTAGGAGGTTGTTATGATTAGGGATTCTTGAGTATTTATAAATAAGGATTGCATCATCCTTGTGTGGTGTGGAAGATTATTTTAATTGGAGCTTAGCTCATTAGGAGGTTAACCCCTCGAAGAGGCAAGTGAACATGAGTGGATTCCTTTCATAAAATTATCGATTGTAACGTGTTTCCATACCTCAATGGTTTTGATATTAATAAAGAGTGGAGAATTTATACATTATCATTTGCAACTAATTTATGATTTTGTTTTCAGATCTAAGGTACATAACATTAACATTTCCTTAAATGCCCCAAGAAATTCCAATTCCCATATAAAGGACCCTCAAGTCCCATACGAGGGTGCAATGTACTATAGGTGATTCCTTTTCTTAATGTT
>ML806467.1:3218-32577 GCA_009831015.1 Picea engelmannii
TACTTTATCGTATTTTCATCCCATATGGGGAATTGTAATAAGATGTGTCTAGTATGATGAATTTTGTAAAAGGCTTAGCCTCCTAAGACTTGATCATGAGTATATAACTCTAGAGTGGTTTTTTTACTTATTAATTATTTCTTGCTTGAATTTAATTATAAAGAAAGTTATAATTTTTGAGTTTTTTCACTCATTTTCTCCAAAACTGGAGTGTGTACTGATGGTTAGGCCTTAGCTTGGAAAATCTAAGTCTAGTGTCTAATGTATATTACCATGTTAAGTCATCATTTTGATTCATATGGAAATTGCGCTAATCCCCCCTAGGATTTTTTAATGTTTTGAGTCTATAAAAAAATTCTCGCAAAACGAGATTTTTTAATTGTAATTGATGAAAAAGTTTAAAAAGTAGTTTAAAACAGTGTAAAACTTGTAGATCCTCTTTATAAAGGATCACAAGCCTTCCCAAAAGAGATTAGTGTAACCTTCATAATAAAATAAGTGGGCCACATAGTCCCCATTCTTCTTTTTGAAATATCTTAGATTCCTGGATCTGGATATTTATTGTTGTTCTTTGATCTTCTGTTGCAGATCTGATACTCTAGGGGTTTTTGGTTGCGTTTCTTGGGTTTTGATATGCGTTTGTTTAGTTATATGTGTCATGCATAGCATGCATGATATTGTTGAGACCAATAGAGAATTATTGCAGTTTTATTGAATAGTAGAAACTGTTAATACATGGAAAACTGGAAATCAAGCTCTTTATGCATCAAATAGATTGTATCGTGGATAAAAATACTCTACAATACAAAGAAAGACAAGTAGAGTATCGATCTATAACATGCAAGGCCAGATCTATGACATGTAAGCTTGATCTACTACATGCATGGAAGAAACGTTGCATGCAACTGCCGAAAAGATGGAGACCTGAGATCTGATAGTTGTGCTCCTCTGAATCAGATGCATGCAACCAAAATTGGGTCGCCTTGCCTCATAGATAACTTGCTACGCTTTGAAAATAATGCACTTGATCTCTGTGCGCCCACTACGACAATACCGAATCTCTGGATCCACTGTTGGAACCCCCACGCACTAGCAAATGAAGAATATATCGCCCAAGGAGAAATACCCATCGGAATCGGCTGAAAAATGTCCCAATAGGTGCGCCATGTCTCCTCAAGTGGGTTTGAAGGAATAATGATTCACCCAACTCTCTCAATCCAAGCGACCCTTTTTGCCCAATGAAACCTCCTCTATAACCCCACGTTGTCCAAGCTAACTTGCGCTCAAGCTCTGATCCGATCATGCCTAAACCCTGAACTTGTAATTGTAACGAATCCTTAAGAAAGGATCCAATCCAATGTTCTGATGCTTGATGAAGAATTTGTGTAATCCTCCCAATAGTCTAGGGTGTGTCTCTCAACACCGAAATCTAACAATGGTGGTGGTTTTCTCCAAAAAGCCACAAAACATGAAGAAATCGTGTGACTTCTCCTCTGAGGTCTAATTCTCAACTCACAATCATTAATAATGAAGAATTAGGTCTACTTTTCTCCTTTATACTATTAGATTTTTCTTATTTACAAAGCATTAGTGTTACTAGTGTTCTTTTACTTCATTACCATTAACATATATATCATGTATTGAGCAGTAGCAACATAAATAAGAGACAAAAAGAACACGAGATTTATCTTGGGAAAACCCCAAATGGGGGAAAAACCCCAACAACCTTTCTTAGATAGATTTCGTTCATAAAGCAAGTCCAAACAGATAAACCCTAGCACAAAGGCTAGCTCAACCAAAAATACCACCACAGTTGCAGCAACAACACTATGCCAAGATAGCGCACAAGAGAGAGATACCAAAAGACTGAACAAGAAGAAACTGAGTCACTGCAGCTATTGCGTCACCTTCTCCAAACTTGTGCCTTACTTCTGTGTAGCTGAGAGAGAGTGAGTGAGTGAACAAATGAGCGAAGGTGCCTCCTTATTTATAGTTTTCTTGTCCTTCTAGCTAGGCCGACTTCTCTTCTGGGAAGATGTCTTTTCATCATTCTTTATTCTTCTGGGTCAACTTCTTTTCTGGGCTATTTCAACATATGTCCAATGGATCTCTTGCTTCCATAATCTTCTTCGCATCTAAGAAAGGTCATCTAGGAGGGAAAGATCCTCTCGCAGCTATCAAAAATCAACATTCCCTCTTAGCTAGGGAGGTATCTTTCATGATGTCTTCATCTAGTAGTCTACTGACTACTCTGCAATCAGTTGGTAGCACACATCTACCACAATGCCATCGGTAGCTTGAATCGTCTGTCAAAATCTCTGCAATCAAGTAGCAATCAACTACTTCCAATGTGAATTGGTAGTCTCCATGGCAATCAGTTAGTAACACACAACTACTATAATGCCATCCAGTAGAATAGGACTGTGTCGATCCATAGTAGTACACAACTACTATCCGATTGATCTGGATTATTTTCGGCACGAAATGAGAGCGGAGATATAATAAAGAAATGCACAGAGATATCGCAAATATTCAATAATATAACAGAAATGTATCAGAGATGCAACCATAAACACAGATATATAGTAATACACAATTTCTATTAATCAAAGAAAAATACAAAGACTACAAAAATACAGAGTGAAGATTCGCTAGAATGGTAGCAACTTATTTCTGAGAAGAGATGTGACGGCTACTCGTATCCGCAAGAAGATGATTACAATGAGGCTCTAAAGGCCTTTTTATAATAAGCATGAATGTCAAAAACCTTAGACATCCAAAAACATAACCCTAGGAGATGAAGCACCAAAATTCATGTGGGCCCCATTTGGGTAAGTTAGTACATTAACTTCCCATGGTCGTAACTTTTGCATACGATCTCCGTTTTAGGTGTATGATAGCCCGTTGGAAAGGTATTGTCAAGGAGATTCATTTTAGGCGCAATATCGAAGGAACTTTTATATTGCAAACATGTTTTCCCAAAAAAACATCGTTTAGGGCCTCAAAATGGCCCCGAAAGTTAAAACCTGCTAAAAATAGTAAATTACCAAAATTGTCAGAAAACTGTTTTAAGCCATTTGGAAAAGGTGGGTGGCCATCAATATTCACCTGGATCAATCCTCCCTCCTTAGGAAGAAATGGTCTCCATTACGTTGAGTGTCTGGGGGAGAGGAAAAAATGTTTGCTCAATTTGCATCTTGGTGAGTTGCTTGCCTTGTTGGAGAAGTTGCGTTGCTTAGCTTGTTGAAAGTTGTCACGAACATGTGGCTGGAAGGGTTGGACCTTTTTAACCAGTCTGGTTACATGAGATTCTTGTGTGTAGAAGGAATCTTTACACTTTGTTACAATCTTGTCGACCTGCTTCTGTTGGATAGAAGGTACTTGGGTTGAGGCTGTAGTGGTTGCAGTATCCTTCTGTTCCCCTTTTGAACAGATTGTGAAGAAGCTTAATTTTGCAGTATGAGATACTACCTTGCGACACTTTTTAGGTGGAACAATAGTTGAAACTACTTCTAGTATTCTGTAGAGATGACCCCCTAAAGAAACAATGACACTGCGGGGTCGAGACTCATAAACAACATGGCGTCTCAACATATATGGTTGGCCCAAGAGAACATCACAGGCATCCAGTGGGGCAACATCACATAATACCTCATCCTTGAAGGGCTGGATGTTTTATGACAATCGACATTGTTGGCTGACACGGAGATCTCGTGCTTGGCGAAGCCACCTGATGTTGTATGGTTGCGGGTGTGGTGTTGTCGACAATACCAACTGTTTGACGACCTCTGTTGAGATGAGGTTCTTCTGGCTTCCGCTATCAACAATAAAATGCAGCAGGGTCCCCTTCACCCACATCTCTAAATGAAAAAGACGCTCCTGCTTGGCCCCTCTCTTGTCGCAGTGTGGTCAATCTCATGTACTGGTCCTCATAGTTGCCAACAGTGTAATACTGTTTCTTTACCGCATCCACAAAAAAATCCCAAGTGGGCTCAACCCCATATATTCCAGAATCCTTTGTGGAACTCTGCTCCCAGTAAGTTTCCCACCAATGCTTGACATGGGGGAGAGCCTTAAGGAGTGCGAAGATGATATTTTCTCTATTGGAAAAATTGTGAACAGAGAAATAACCTTCTAACAGATTTAACCATTTATCTAGGGCATCCGCATCTATCTGACCTTCAAATATAGGAATATCAAAATTGACCTGTACCTTAAAAGGCGAGGTGCCTCCAAAGTGGTCGCTTGATGAAGATGCCCCTGATGCTATCGAGAGGCGTTGAAGGATGTGGACAAAATTCTCCATCATTTCATCCCTCTGTCGTGTGAGAGCTTGCTCAAGCAACAGACTTATAGGATCGTCTGCTCCATCGTTTTTATTTTCTTCCGCCATTGAGGGTTTCTTGGGTGTGCGAGAACGATTGTCCTCAAGAGAGACAAGCTCGAGACCCAACTTGCTATACTCGGACCTCGTCGAGGACACGCAGTGGAAAAAACGATCAAGAACAGCTTGCTCTGATACCACTGATCTGGATTATTTTCGGCACGAAATGAGAGCGGAGATATAATAAAGAAATGCACAGAGATATCGTAGATATTCGATAATATAACAGAAATGTATCAGAGATGCAACCATAAACAAAGATATACAGTAATACACGATTTCTATTAATCAAAGAAATGTACAGAGATTGTAAAAATACAGAGTGAAGACTCGTTAGAATGGTGGCAGCTTATCTCTGAGAAGAGATGTGACGGTTACTCGCATCTGCAAGAAGATGATTACAATGAGGCTTTGAAGGCCTTTTTACAATAAGCAGAAATGTCAAAAACCCTAGACATCCAAAAACCTAATCTTAGGAGATGAAGCGCCAAAAGTCATGTGGGCCCCGTTTGGGTAAGTTAGTACATTAGCTTCTCGGGGTCGTAACTTTTGCATACAATCTCCGTTTTAGGGGTATGATAGCCCGTTGGAAAGGTATTGTCGAGGAGATTCATTTTAGGTGCAATATCGAAGGAACTTCCATATTGCAAACATGTTTTTTTCCAAAAAAAAACATCGTTTATGGCCTCAAAATGGTCTCGGAAGTTAAAACCTGCTAAAAATAGTAAATTACCAAAATTGTTAGAAAATGGTTTTGAGCCATTTGGAAAAGGTGGGTGGCCAACGATATCCACCTGGATCACCGATGGTACACAACCACTCCAAGTAGCACACAACTACTATCCAGAGACACAATGCCTCTCTCCTGCAATCAATTGATAGTTACACCAGCTACCACCATGCAATCCAATAGTCTTTATGATTATGCAACAATCAACTAGTAGTACACAACTACTACCATGCCATCAACCATAATCATACAACAATCAACTAGTAGTACACAACTACTACCATGCCATCAACCATAATCATAGTCTGCAACCTCCATGATTATGCAACAATCAACTAGTAGCACACAACTACTACAATGCCACCAACCATAGTCAGGATCCAAATGACTATGCAACAATCAGCTAGTACCACAACGCTACTACAATGCCATCAACCATAGTCATCTGTATGACTATGCAACAATCATCTAGTAGCACACAACTACTACAATGCCATTAACCATAGTCATACCTATGATTATGCAACAATCAACTAGTAGTACACAACTACTACAATGCCATCATCCATAATCATAGTCGATGTCTCTATAACTATGCAACAATCAGCTAGTAGCACACAACTACTACAATGCCATCGACCATAGTTATAGTCTCGTCCAGTAGCGTGAAGCTACTCCCATAGTCCTCGTGACTATGCCTGTGAATCTTCTTCTCTCATCAAGTCTGATAGTGCATTACCCCCTCAACCACATGACTGATCTAGGGAACCCTTGGCGAGAGGGGTTAGCCGACATGAGAAGAAACAACACACCTCCCTTTCAATGAGGGTGGACATTATGCATCACGCCAAGCTTGTCTCTAGAGCACCTCGAGTCTTTTTCACTCTTAGTCAAATCAACATGACTAATAGGAGAAAGAATGTGCTTGGGCCATTCACCACTAGCCAAATCAGCATGGATAATCCTCTGAGTGAATGTATCATTCTCCCTTGGTCAAATCAGCTTGACCAATCTGGGAGAATGTCTGCTCGATGCTACTCATCTATCCATCTCCTTGGACAAAGGCTTGGTGAGAATGTCCACAATATGTTCATCTGTGGATGTGTTTTGGAGCTTCATTGCTCCCTTCTGCATCATGTCTTAGATGGAATCCTGCAAGAAACTTTCGAAGCCACACTGTTTCACAGCTTGCAATATTGGCGGCTATATACTCTATTTCTGTTGTATTGAGTGCCATTGATGTCTGCTTCCTGATCAACCATGAGATCACATTGATCCCAAACTAAAGCAACATCCAGAAGTACTCTTCTGATCCACTGCACTCCCTGTCCAGTCAGAGTATGTATATCCCTACAACTTCACATCTCCATCTGAGGCGTATCTCAATCCATATCTAATCGTACCAAGTAAGTATCTAAACATATGTTTTGTTGTCAACCAATGTACATGTCTAGGTTTAACCATGTACAGACTCAAGGAATTCACTGCAAGACATATGTCTGGCTTGGTGTTAAGTTGTTAACCATGTAAATCAAGGATCCAATCAACTGTCTATACATCGTGGGATCCACCAAATCTGAAGATGAATCACTCGGTAGCTTCAGACTTATCGTTATGGGTGTGGCCATGGACTTGTAGTTCATCATCCCGAATCTCTTCAGGACATCAACAGTGTATTTTCCTTGGCTAAGGAAAATCTCATCTAATCTCTGCCACACCTCCAATCCCAAGAAGTAATGCATCAGACCTAGATCCTTCATCTCGAACTCTGAGGCGAGCTCCCTCTTGCAACCAACTATGAGTTTTTCATCTCCTGTCAGAAACAGGTCATCCACATATAGAACCAATGGGTAATCATCCCCAAGCTCATCAAATAACTGTCTGATCTGGCATATCATGTCTTGGGTGCCTGTTTAGGCCCGTACAAATCCTTCTTCAATTTGCAGACATGAGACTCCTCATGTATTTTTGTGGCTGCTCTATGTACACTTCTTCTGGCTATTGGAACAAGTGTCTCGTCATAATATTCTCCCTCTTGTTGGGAGAATCCTCAGGTCACAAATCAAGCTTTGTACATCTCTATGATGCCATTTGCAGCATGCTTGATCTTTTAGATCAACTTGGAAGTCACCACTGACTTCCCTTATGATCTCGGAACCAAGGCAAGAATTCTTATTCAAGTCCTTCTGACTGACTTCCTACTTTATCACTTAAACAAGGGAATCCTCCAAGGAGGTCTCATATCTACTCGAAGCCTCTAAAGCTTCGATCTAGCTTCCTATCTGTTAGTCTTGGAAGACATATCTCTCTCCCATGTGAATCTGAGGAATACTTTCTGAATGAAAGTCTCTAAGCAATTGACTCTCTCTGAGATCTGGCTCACTCTGAGTCTGCATGCCCCTATTAACTATCTTGGGGAGGTTGCTCCTCCCTACTGGATCTTGAGGACTGACTCTCTCTAAACTCTAGCTCCTTTTGAGATGGTACTTGGTGGGGCCACCTGTCTCACTACTGGTGGAGCCATCTGCTCCTCTTCATGATATGGCTCATCAATGCCATATATTTGTGCACCCTGCAAAGTATCACGGGACCATGTTGGTATCTTCCTGGTTACTGTAATGATTATGGGTAGGCCCTTCTGGCTTTACTAACTTTTCCTAGTGCACTGAAGACTGATCAATTGAATCGATCTCCATATGAGATACTATGTATTTGCAAATGTATTCTTCCTGCCAGAAGGTTTTGACTTCGTCCTCCTCTCCTTCATTACATGGATGTGCACAACTTTATGTTTGGACAGGTTGCTCCATATCTCAACTAGAGACCATCTAAATTGTTTCCTCCTGCAACCGTCATTATAGCTTCCTCTCAGAGCTATTACTTGTGACCTGCTCGAAACAAGAAACAAGAACAACAATATCTCCATGGAATTTACAAGATAACCTGCCTGGAACAAGGTCAACCAAGAACATCTCCTAGAGGAGATCAATTTATCTTGTAAACAAGTGCATTATTAATATGAACATTTACTTAATGGTAGTCGTACCAATTATAACCAAGTGTTATTAAACTAGCAATAGCAATAGAAATAATAAAATTCTAAAGACTGTTATAACACTTATTTAGACTGCAACAATATAAAATATCAAACATGATATGGAAACCTAGAGTTTAGTTGTTGTCCCATTTGAGTTGTTTTCTATAGTTTCTCCTACTCCTTGGTCATGTGCTTGGAAGCATCACTAGCTAAAAGACATACTCTTCATCATTTGACTTATGCTCTTCATTATCTGTTGCATGTAGTGTTACCAGAACCGGATCGGAACTGGTAAAACTGGTCGGTCTGACCGATTCACAGGGCTTACCGGTTCAAACCAGACATTCAAACCGCTTTTGATCGATTTCGTACAAAATCGTTTTTTTTTAATTGTACGACTAGAAAAGTGAGGGGATTTGCAATTTAAAAAATAAAAATAAAAAAAGAAAGAGACTCAAGCCAGGCTCGGAATCCCCCTGGACCAAAGGAATCAAGCCAGGCTCAGAATCCCCCTGTTGAGTCTACTCATGTTGAGGATGTAGATTATTACTCTGAGTCTGAGTCTGAGTTTCAGTATGCAGATTCAGACTATTAGATTGTGTAGTCTCTACTCTCTATCCTCTAGCCTAGACCCTAGAGTTATTTTTGGACTTTATAGGCCATTTAGAGCTTTTTTGATGATGTATTTTGATTCAAAATCCAGATATTCATATGACTATGTACTCTGGAGTGCACTTGCCACTTACTGTTAGTGCTATTTTGGTTTTATACAATGTTATTTGTTATATATATATATATGAGAAACTTTGCAAATTTTTGTATATTGGTTTGGATTCACATGGATGCACATGAATATGTATTTTTAGTGACCGGTTTTTTCATCCGGTTTTTTGGGTCGACCAGTTCAATGACCAGTCCGGTTCTGGTAACCTTGGTTGCATGTGCATGGTGCTTCTTCATTCCCTTTTCATGTTTAAGAGGACATTGTGTGGCATAATGTCCCATATCCTTGCAGTTGTAACATCTGATCTTTGACGCATCCTTCTTATAACGTGATCTCTTAGATTTCTTTGGACTGCCTTCTTCCCTTTCTTTCCTTTTCTTTACTTGGGGAGCAAGGGCTTGATTTTCATCATCATTTTTCTTCTGTGACTTGGATATCAACCTAGATTCCTCTTGGGTGCAGTCGGCCCATAACTTGTTGAACTTGGGAATTTTTCTTCTAGCGCAAATCCCTTGAACAAATGAATCCCAAGAGGAGGGAAATCCATTTAGTGTAGTAGTCACGAGTTCAACGTCTTCTACTGGATCTCCAATTGCTGCTAACTGGTCCTTGATCTGCGAGATCCTCATGAAATGGTTGGCTACTGTTTCTGGCTTGTTCATTGTCACAATTATGAGTTGATGCCTTAGAGTAAGCTTTCGACTGGTATTCATACTTTCATAAATTCTGGTTAGGGCATCAAACATTTCCTTCTATGTCTTTAGTTCTGATCCATTATGATCCTTTATTGAGTCTATCAAGATCCTCTTGGCCTTGACTTCATTCTTCTTGAACTTCTAGATATGATCCAATAACTCATTCTCTTCTAGAACAAGAACTCTATGCTTCCAGGATATGAAGTTATCTGCTCCATCCAATCTATTTTCAACTCTCATGTCAGTTGACATTTTTCACTAGTAGAAACCCTAACACTGAAAAACCTCAATTTTCCAGCCTTCACCAAAATGCATGTTGAGGGTTTCAGGGGGTGCGCCAAGTTTGGGTGCATTTCTCTATAAAGGAATTATCCCCAACGACCTTGGGATAATGCTCAACAAGCTTGACAAAGTATTGCAGCTGCAAGGTGTTGTTGTAGTGATCTTCCTTCTAGTGGTCAAATTGTTCTGAAGGTAACCGACTCTGATCCCATGTTAGATTTTCCTTATTTATAGAGCATTAGTGTTACTAGTGTTCTTTTACTTCATTATCATTAACATATATATAATGTACTTAGCGGTAGAAACATAAATAAGAGACAAAAGGAACACACGAGATTTATCTCGAGAAAACCCCAAATGGGGGAAAAAACCCAACAACCTTTCCTAGATAGATTTCGTTCACAAAGCAAGTCCAAAACGATAAGCCCTGGCACAAAGGATAACTCAACCAGAAATACCACCACAACTGCAACAACAACACTATGCCAAGATAACACACCTCCTCAAAGAGTATAGCACAAGAGAGAGATACCAAAACACTGAACAACAAGAAACTAAGTCAGTGTAGTTATTGTGTCACCTCCAAACTTGCGCCTTACTTCTGTGTAGCTGAGAGAGTGTGAGTGTGTGAACAAATTAGCTAAGGCACCTCCTTATTTATAGTCTTCTTGTCCTTCTAGCTGGTCCGACTTCTTTTATGGGAAGGTGTCTTTTCATTATTCTTTAATCTTCTGGGCCGACTTCTCTTCTGGGGTATTTCAACATCTGTCCAATGGATCTCTTGCTTTCAGAATCTTCTTCGCATCTAAGAAAGGTCATCTAGGAGGGAAATATCCTCTCGCAGCTACCAAACATCAACATATACTCCCTCCTCATCTAATTCCCCGTTCACTTTATTAATTAAGTGACTTTTCCCTAAGTTTTGACTTAATAGTCACTTAATTCACTTAAAACACTTTTTTCTTCTAATTTCACATTCACTTTATTAATTAAGTGGCTCTTCCCTAATTTTTATCTCAGTAATCATTTAAGTCACTTAGAACCCTCTTTTTCCTTCCTTTTTCTATCTAATGTTACTTTCACTCAGGCTTTTGAACGAATGACATCAAATAGAGGTGTTGTTCCCTTTATTTCTCAACTATAGTCTATTAGAACATATAGACTACTAAGTTGCTCCCCGTCAGAGTCATCATTGGGAAAGGGACATTACAGTCCTCCCTTTTCGAGATTGCTTGTCCTCAAGCAACATCAAGCTGGGATGCTATAGAATTTGAGCTCCTTCCCATGTGGCATCCTCAACTAGTAATCCCTTCCATTTGACCAAGCACTCCTTGATGATTCGACTCCTCAATTTCCTCTCCCTATGCTCCAAACCCTCCTCGCGCACCAGTTCCAATTGGCCCTCCTCATCTAGTGGTGGAAAATTCTCCGAAGTAGTAACATGTTTCCCCTCTGCCTTTTTGAGGCACAAGACATGGAACAAATTGTGGATTTTTCTTCCTTCTGGTAGTTCTAACTCATAAGCCACCTCGCCCACCATCTTGGTGATTCTACATGGTCCATAAAATCGGGGTTTGAGTTTTTCTACTCTACTTCTTTTCAATGATGATTGTTTGTATGGATGCAACCTCAAGAACACTAAGTCCCTCACCTCAAATTTACACTCTACTCGATGTCTGTCTGCATATACCTTTTGTTGATTCTGTGCCACTAGTAGATTACCTTTCAAAATTTTGAGGATCTCTTTACTCTCCCCTATCCAATACTTGGTTCTGGGAGCCCTATTATCTCCAAATTGTTAGCCTATGGCTTACCTTTACCAATCACTAAGTCTAAATTGTCACCTATATTTGTATTATTCATTTAGGATATTAGTAATATATCCTCAAGTGATGACTAATGAGTTAGTTAAGATTGTCTAGCCTAGTCATCATGCATGATTTTAGGGTCTAGAGCAAATCTCTCTATGAGGTGGCATCACCCATTGTACTATAAATATGTAACATTGGAGTGAATAATTTAGCGTTGGCTAATATGCCTTTTCCGCCATGTTCTTCTTCTTGTCTATATTTTATCAATTGGTATCAAAGCCATGGTGAAGAAATTATGATAATATCGGAGCTCCTATAGTTCTTAGGGCCCAATAACTTCTCTTGGTAGTCATCCATGATATTAATGAGTGAGAAAGTTGAATCTGATGGAAAGTTGACTACTCCACGGTGGTGATCCAAGAGGAAATAGCTATGTTGTTTACACAAAGAGAATGCAGATCTATATTTGCTTGGATAGGGAATGGCAAGGGGAATGAAAAACAATTTAAGTTGGATGGTAGATATTCCTCACATCAACAAAATGTGTATCCAGAATCTTTGCAGGTGCAATAGAAAGGTCATCATTCTTTCAATTCCTTGTTGGTTTAAAATACAATTGTTTTTTTTCTATCATAAAATTTGTCATTGTATGTTGAATTTTTCAAAGTTCTGATCCGCTTGCCCAGCCATCTCTGAAAAAAAATTGCTACATGGTCCTTCCATTCTTCCATCAGAATTTTTGGTTCCTTTTTTTTTTGGTTGGCTTTAAAAAAAAAAAAATACCAGAAATGCCAAATTGTCGAATTAAACCCTAGGTTAATGAGAGAGTATGTACTTGCATCTCTTCTCCTCGTTGCTATTGCGACCTCTTTTAACAGATCTGTGAGAGGTTGGGAGATTGGTAAACCCAATTCCCATATATCTCTATCGATATCTGATTCATTGACCTTTCCTTTCCCACCAAGTCAGAGATCCATTCCCACTACCCTCTCTTTAGCTACATTATCGTGGCTTTGAAAAGAATCCTATGCTCTCATATGATATCTAGAGTCATTTCACATTGGAACAATCACCCACCATGCCCACTATTCTCTGTGACATTTTACAGTGAAGGATCATGTCGAAATACCATATATTTTCCGCAGTGACGAAGAAACAAGCCACTACGAGAGTCATCAGAAAACCAACAAACTGCATACATAACAAATTATGTAATTGATCCCATCCATATCTACCTCAAGCGACCTGCATGCCAGGGTTTTGTTCAAGCTTCACTGCAACGACCGGTTGAAGAAACTACTCAAGGCGACATGCTTCTAGCAAAAATTTGATCCGCAGTTTTCCCAGCAAAATCGGATCTATGATTCGCCAACGGGTATCTGCGCCTCCAGAAGTGAATCAAATTTGCAAAATTGCATGCATATCACTCCAACAATCCTCCCGCCGTGAAGGTTTTGAGAAGTGGATCGCAGTCGCAGATCTGGATGATGTTGGGGGCATTGATGGTAGAAGTCGCGAGCATTGTAGGCGCAAGGTAACCCCCTCGTACAAATCACTTTAAAACAAATGAATGCCCGATGTAGTTTCAATGAGTCAATGGACCACATTTCAAGATTTCGTCAAAGCTGAGCCAAGATTGGTGAAGTGATTTTTTTTCCTGTATAATTTTCCATGGGAGTCATGTTGGAGCCTGCCGGCTATGAGTGATGATTGAATATTTGATGTAGATTCAAATCTACAAGTTTGAAAAAGTCTTGTGTAATAGGCATGCGGAAGTGTCATCATTTTTCATGTGGAGGCAAACAATTAAAAAAAACAAAAACAAAACAAACAGTGACTAAAGAATCTGTTAATCAAGCCCTTCATCCACAGATCTGTAGCCCGAATACCTTCATCCACCTCTTTTTGATACGTTGGTTCGTCCCCATTGACTGAATATATCCACCATTAAAGGAAATGATAGGTTTTGAATTTCGATGTCTCCAACATTATTCACAAGCTTCTCTGCTGCGATTTGCAACATCAATGATTTGCATGCACTGGATCTGTGAGCACAGATACACACATAAGGTAGCGAAGAGACTACCATGCGGATCTCTCATATCGGATCTGCAAGATATCAAACA
This sequence comes from Picea engelmannii, assembly GCA_009831015.1. Classification (NCBI taxonomy): domain Eukaryota; kingdom Viridiplantae; phylum Streptophyta; class Pinopsida; order Pinales; family Pinaceae; genus Picea; species Picea engelmannii. Next base: position 17,008 of record ML806467.1, read on the forward strand.
AATAAATAAATAACACAACGATTTGATGTGTTGAGGCAGCAAGCACCCTTGTGGTATAGTGACAGGCATGAGCACTAGATGGTGCGGTGAACATGGCAAGAATGAATCGATCTACAATTGATTGTGGCAGCTAAGTCTCAAAGTCAACGTTGAGTGGCCTCAAGCACATTCATTCTTCCAATCTTCATGGAAAACACTTCCACGTATGAGTTCTTTTACTCATAAATTACTTTGCACAAATTTCAAAAGGTTACTTTTAAAGTGACATATAAAATAAATTCTTGCATAATGTTTATGTAGTCACTTTTTGGAGTAACATATAAGTTATAAAGAATATTTCATTAAAATATTTTTTATGAAAACTTTTTGGAGTTATAAGTGGATTTAATTATGGTGTTTATTTTAAAGGGAGGCAATTTTGTATGAGAGAGAAGATTTGATAAACAAATTTTGAAAGTTGGTTGTATTGTAATTGAAGATTTGAACATTTTTGTTCACTTCAAAGGGGGAAATTTCATAAAATTTAGTGAAATATGGACTTAGGTAAAGGGTAATTTTAATTTTTTAATATTGATATCAAGAAGTTGAGAAGAGTCCAGTACAATACTCTCTCATACTCTTTTTCGATGCGACTATACGAGGGTCAAGGCCAAGCCCCGATAGTTCATCTTCTTTTTGCGGCGCATTGTGTAGTGTGGTTGGTGGCTATTTTTTGAATGTTTGGATGTTTCTTGTCTAGTTTTGACATAAAGAAACTTACAATTTTAGTATTTAATGCAACACATACAAGCTGAAGCACAATGTTACTCATGCACATGCATTCAAGCAAAAGTAATGCAAATCAAGCATCAACAAATAATACTAAAGCAATGAACAAGTCAAGCTCGTAAGCAAAGGAGAACTGGACTCAAAAGCATCGACAACACATTCAAATTTGAAGAGTTATTCAACTTCAAAATCAGGATTTATTGTAACTTGCAAATTGTCCTTTTGTAAGTTTACTTGTCTTTTTGAAATCAAGTTGAGTTGAATTGAATTTGTCATAAGGTGCATTTTTGATTGAGCCCGACACCCAAGAGTCATTGTAATTTTGAGTCGAAATTGACAAGGTTGAGTAGTTTAACTCAAATCATAGCTTTGAGATGCATTTTCGGTGGTAATCGACATCCTCAACTTCTTGGAAGCAAGTTCAAGCAAACAAATTCAAGCGAGCGAGTACAAGCTAGCGAGAAGAGCAAGTGAACGAGAAGTTCAAGCGAGTGTGTTCAAATGGAGCGAAGTCATGAATTATTAGAGTTACTGAACACTCTAATAAACACCACTAAAGATAACATAGTGATATTGAACAAAACAACTCTTCAATCAGTGCTAACTTGTTTGCAAGTGACGCAAACTAAATTGAGACTTCTTCAATCTCTATCCCAGCTATTGAATGATGAGTTGACTGATCTAAAAAATCAACAGCCAATGAAGTGTTATGAACTAGTTTTTGTTCAGCACAATCCTCTCTATAATGATGCTTTTGATCAACAGTCAGTGAAGGAACAACACAGTGATACAACTTCAGAATTTGTTTCAGACGAAGTTGAATCTATTCATGAACCTACATTTCAAGAGTTTTCTTTTGATTTCAGTAAAGAAAACCTTTCAATGATGCAACAACATGTAGTAAATCCACTTCCACGGATTTCAAAGCAACAAGTTCAGAATACTCTTTCCAAGCCCATCATCGGACCTTGGGAAGAAATCATCTACAACAAGAATAGAACAGGACTTGGATATGACAAGGAAGTTACCTTTCATATTCCTGATTATTCCAGACCAATCAAGTTCCAAAGTACTGGATTCCTTCAAGAATATTCACTTTCACCTGTTCAAGTTCAGAATCAGAATGATAAGTGCCAACATTGTAATCGAGTTCATCACATGGAGAATCAGTGTTTTGATCTCCATCCTTGCCAGCATTGTGGCAAGCATAACCATTCCTCAGACAGATGTTCAACACTGAAGAAACCTGCAAGATTGAAGATTCACTATGAGTGGATCGATCCTTGGAAATGGTCATCAACAACCAAGTGATTATATAAGTCTTACCGTAGAATTCAATCTCGAGTAAAGACCAATCTTGTATCACATAACATTTTTGTACCTCACATAAGTGGTCCCCTTATGGTGTAGCTTTCGAGCATGGACCTCACGAGATGAGATAACATGTGGTTTTTTCCGCATGCCCACTTTGTGTTATACTCAAATGGAACAAGTTTGGTACTCTCTTGAGCGTAGAAGGGGGGAGTACAATGATGTAACTCTCATACACCTTAAGGGGGGGAGTTCAAAATTCCATTGAAGATGGTTCATGAAACCACTTATGGTCTCTCCTTTCAGCTGACAAAGGGGGGAATTGATGATGGTTGTCAGACATAAAGTTTCGACAACAACAAAAATCAAGTATGCCAGATGGGTATGAAATTTGCCAAATGGGCAACTGCGGTCTGTAGATGACAGACTTTGGCAGAATTATGGTTCAATAAGTTTAAGTTGAATCATATAGATTTTTATTTTGAGAGCAATGATGTGAACATTTGGTTCACATAAATGGTCATTCAACATAGCAGAGGACAAGAGGATCCTTCTGCATTGCAGCGTGGCATTTGATTGAGTTGTCAGGCATTTTTCAGGGATGTGTCAGACTAGAAGTTGATCCACTTCTCTTGGTTCGCTCTCATCAGATTGGAGTTTACATTAAGTAAACAATTTGCATGCATCTTGGCTCACATGATTACATAGTGAGATTTTCCAGAGATGGTAGGCTTTGAAAGGATTATGGTTCAATGACTTGTAATTGAATCATACACATTATACATTGGGATGTTGATGGACACCTAAAAGTGTCAAGATTGGTTAGTGGTTATCCAAAAAACCATCAGATACATGGTATCAATTGGTCAGTGGTTATCCCAAACCACAGATTCAGAGAGCACTTTCAGTGATACACTGATAGTAGAGTGGTGATACTACATGTTCACCAATTAGCAGAAGGCGTCAGATTCTTCTAGCTAAAATACTTGGCAAAATGATCAAATTGTTAAGCAATCAGGAAATGTTCAGATATAGCAGTTGTTCACTTCCATATCTCATCTCTCTTCCAATTCATTTCAAATGAACATGTTCAACATCCAGATTGGCGGTTTTTCAGGCAGTTCTTCATTGAGGCTCAGCACAGGAGTTTCAGTATGAAGACTTGGAATTGATACCAGTTTATGCTTTATTGTTGGTATTATTGATCGAACTTGTGATTGAGGGGGGGATTGTTAGCCTATGGCTTACCTTTACCAATCACTAAGTCTAAATTGTCACCTATATTTGTATTATTCATTTAGGATATTAGTAATATATCCTCAAGTGATGACTAATGAGTTAGTTAAGATTGCCTAGCCTAGTCATCATGCATGATTTTAGGATCTAGAGAAAATCTCTCTATGAGGTGGCATCACCCATTGTACTATAAATATGTAACATTGGAGTGAATAATTTAGTGTTGGCTAATATGCCTTTTCCGCCATGTTGTTCTTTTTGTCTATATTTTATCACAAATATCGCTTCTATGAATGATGGTGCGCCATACCCATACAAGGCCCTAAACGATATCATCCTGATGGACATATGATATATCGTGTTGCAACAATGCTTGCCCAAGTAGAGCCACTTCACCCACGTTCAATGTTGTCCCCCTACATAATTTCTCAAGTACCCCTCCACCCATTTGTTTACTATCTTTGTCTTTTTTTCTGTCTGTGGATGATAACTAATGCTCGTGGCCAACTCCATGCCCACAGACCGAAACAACTTCTGCCATAATGCATTGATGAAGTGCCCATCTCTATCACTGACTATCTGCTTGGACAATCCGTGAAGTCTGAATACCTGTCTGAAGAATAGATTTGTGACCTGATGTGCCTTGTACTATGTAGGAATTGCGAAGAAATGCACAAACTTGGTCAATCTGTTGACCATCACAAATATGCAATCTCTACCCTGCACCTTAGGTAGCCTTGTGATGAATTCCATAAATATGCTCTTCTATTTCTGCTCCGGAATGGGTAGAGGTTGAAGTAACTCTCTAGGGTATGTCTGCTTTGCCTTGTTCTGTTGACAAGTCACACACTCTTGGACGTGTCTCAACATATCGTCTTTGAGACCCTTCCATGAGAATCTCTCCCTGATCTTCCTGCATGTTTTGAAGTACCCTTGGTGTCCTGCTAAGGGTGAGTCATGAATTGCTCTCATAATCTTTCTTTTGAGTTCAGATTCTGGGACTGAGTAGATTTGCTCCTTATATAAGATGACCTCTTCTAGTACTTTGTACCTGTCATCCACAACCTTTCCATCCTATATCTCACAGGTGAATTTCTTTTTTGAGTACTCCACTAATAAATGTGCCTTCCAGTCTGTAGAAATCTCCATCAATGAGAAACTCGTTGGCCTCCTGGATAAGGCATCTGCCACAACATTTGTTTTTCCTTTCACATAATCAATATCAAAGTCAAAGGCTTGGACCTTTGTGACCCATTTATGTTGTCTTTCACTAAGGTCTTTGTGTTCTAGGAAATGCTTCAAGTTATTATGATCTGTTTTTACCACAAACTTGTTGCCCACTAAATATTGTTTGAACTTGGTTAAGGTGTGCATGATAGCTAGCATTTCCTTGTTGTATATGCAATAGAGTATTTCTGGCTCTCTAAGATTCCTTCTCTCAAAGACTGTTGAGTGGCCTCCCTGCATCAAGACTGCTCCAATTCCCTCCCCTGATGCATCACATTCTAATACAAATGGTTGTGTGAAGTCAAGAAGTGTCAACACTGGACAAGTTCTCATTACTTCCTTGATCTTTTCAAAAGTTTTTTGTGACTCTTTTGTCCAGTTGAAAGCCCCTTTCTTCGTCAAATTTGTGAGTGGTGCCCCCAACTACGAAAGGCCCTTAACAAATCTCTTGTAGTAACTACATAACCCGAAGAACCCTTCCTGGGTGTTGGCTAATCCAAAATGGCCCTGATCTTCTCCCAATGTACCTGCACCCCTTGCCTATTGATGATGTGGTCTAAGTACATAAGTTCTCTCATACTAAATTCACACTTGGATTCTTTGGCATAGAGCGATTGGGGTTGCATGATGCTCAATACCTCATCTAAGTGCTTCAAATGTTCTTCCCAAGTCTTGTTGTATATCAAAATGTTATCAAAGAAGACCAAAAAATACTTCGGCAACTGATTTATGAAAATATGGTTCATGCAAGATTGGAAGGTGGTTGGTGCATTAGTCAACCTGAAGGGCATGACCAAAAACTCGAAATTCCCAAAGTGGCACTTGAAAGTTGTCTTCTCAATATCTTTCTCCCTGATGTGAAATTGATGATAGCCTGAGCGAAGATCTATCTTTGAGAAGTAGACTGCCCCATGTAATTCATCCATAAATTCATCAATGTGTGGAATGGGGTATCTATTTTTAATTTTTTCTTGTTGAGTGCACGATAGTCTATGCACATCCTCAACGTCCCATCCTTCTTCATGACCAATACCACAGAAGAAGCAAATGGATTAGTAATGGGCATGATGTGCCCCATCTCAAGGAATTCCTTGATTGATTTTTCGATCTCATGGTGCGATGATCATTAGTGTTGCACCCTCCTCCAACTCAATCATGAGCTCAAATCCTATGTAAGGTGGTCTCCCCGGGGGTATCAGCCCAAATATCGGCTCATACTGACTCAACAATGTCTTGATCTTTGTCTGATACTTTTGTCTACCATCTACTTCTTTCTTCGTGGTAATCAAACATTTTGTAGCATACGACACATCCCCATGTCTAAATATCCTCTCCATCCTCTTTGTCGGCACTGTCCTAGGTGCTCCTGAAGATATGCCCCTCAAAACCACCTTTGTATCATTCGCATCCTTGAAGCTCATTGTCAAGGTCTAATAATTGGTACTAATCTTTCCCAGTGAGTACAACCATTGAACGCCCAATACCACATCAGTATCTGAGGTCAACTACGTAAAACGTGTCTGTCACAGTGTAGTTACCCAATTTAAATTCTAGGTCTGGTACCCTGTCTAAACATGTCATGGTGTATCCATCTGCTACTTCTATCGCGAAACCATCAAACTCCTATGTCTGCAATCCTCTCTTGGCTACTACTGTTGCATCAATAAAATTATGGGTTGTCCCACCATCTACTAGTGTTGTGACACGTTTCCCTTGGATGAGTCCTCTAAGTCTATAAGTATCATACCACGGGGCTCCCGAAAGGGTTGCTATGACTCCACCCTTCGCTGGAACTCATGGATTCCTATGCCCATGTGACTGTGGTCCAACCCGTGGTTGTGGTTTCCCTGGATGTTGCCCCTCCTCACGTGCTTGCTTTTCCTTTAAACTCGAGGAATCGCTTTCTGGTGTTGGTCTGACCTCTTCCTCCTCCTCACTATCTGATGCCACCTCAATGTAATGGATCTCCCCCTTACCCATGCACCTATGCCCTGGGACCCACGAATCTCTGCAATTGAAGCACAACTTCTTCCTCATAAGCTCACACCTGGTCTCCTCATCAAGTCTTTCTTTTCCCTTCCATTTTTTTCTGAGGATTTTTCTGATCCTTGTCTCTTTGTGGAACAAAAGGTTTGGTAAATGTTTTTGGTTTATGCACTGAATCTCCCATATCTCTAGTGCGCATAATGGAATCCTATAGAGTGTGAGGTTTGAAGGATTTCACCCAACCTCTCAATTTTTTTCAAACCCTCTGTAAAGAGCATCACCAATCTGTGCTCATATATGTCAGTGAAGGCTATTGCTTTCCTCTGGAACTCTGCAATGAAATCCTCGGCTGATCCGGTTTGTCGTAACTATGTCAAGTCTCTAAAGTGAAGTTATGGATCTCTCTGATCAAATATCACCATCAATCTCTCTGTGAACTCCAGGTAGGATGTGATATGATTGTGACCCAAGGTCACCAATTCATGATGACACTACTCATGGGATTCTCCCTCCATGTGTAATGTTGTGAAGCTTATAACTTCTGACTCTTTCATCCAATTAATCTTGAAATATGTGTCAAGATTTTGTACCCATGCCTGAGTTGAGCACCTAGAAGATTCATCAAAAGAAGGGATGGTTAGTTTCGTAACTTTCTTGATAAAATCAATATTTTTTGGTTGCATGTTACCCCTCCGTGCTTCTTTGGGCATGTTTCGATACCTTATCAAACAATAGTCTATCAATCTCATGTCAACAGGAAAATTCGGGCCTAGTGCCAAATAGTCTCTCCTATACTATGTAAATGGATCTCTCGGTCCTATTTTCCCTTTTCCTAGTTGTCCCATTTGTTGTTCTGGTTGTCCCACCGGTTGTCCTCCCTGAAACTGAGGGTATAGATGTTTGAGAATTCTTCCCACTGAGGTATAGGTACAAGTGGGTGATTGATGTCTACTCGACCTTGCTTGGTTCCCACTGGAGACACTTGCTCCACCTGCTAGATTGGCACCAATCGTGCCCAAGCTGTGTTGTATCATCTGTGAATTGATAGTCATCCGTGCTATGGAATTCATCATGTCATGTTGTCCTCTGGCGAGATCATTCAACATATCTTGGGTACTGTCATAAGGAATCTCTAGGCCTTTCCCACGACCCTCCAAAAGGTTAAAATTTTGATATGTTCATTTAACCATAGACAATGTCACATCATTGTCACCCAACCATAGGCATCCATATATGCCACCCCCGAGCACAATAACCTTTTCTTAGATAAAATGATTTTGACAAGTCGACACTAGAACCAACAGATAAACCCTAACCAGAAACACCATTGTTGCAGCAAAAACACAATACCAATAAAGCGTACCTTTACCAAGAGAAGTGCACAAGAAGAAGATACCAAAAAGACTTGCGCCCTAGCTTCCATAGTTCCTCCTTAGACTTGCGCCCTAGTTGTTGCCACAATTCCTCCTTAGACTTGTGCATTGTTTTCTGAGTGAATGAGTGTGTCTAAGTGAGCTAGGCATCTTCTTATTTATACTGGCCTATCCAAGTGACTTTTCTAGGTGGGGCCAACTTCTCTTTCTAGGTCCTTCTATTTCTTTATTATTATTCTCCTTGGGTCGACTTCTCTTCTATGGTTTACACACATCTGTTTAATGGTTCTCTTATTCCCAGAATATTCTATTCTAAGTACAAAGGTTACACTTGGAGGTTAATACCTCCCGCAACTACCAAAACATCAACACTCCCTTTTTGTTAGGGAGATACTAACTAAGATGTTCTTCATGTAATGTTCTCAAACACATCCATCCATCTCACATGGCATGGGAAAGACTCACATGGTCTTGTAGACCAGTCTACAGGAAACATCACCATAGCCACACAAGCTATCTCATGATCAAACAGATCATGTCACAAGTATCACCATCATAGCCACACAAGCTCTGTCATAGTCACACACAGGCTATCTGATGGTCACGTCATATTCATTCATTTGGGGCCTCATCAACACATGTAGCATCTCTCTAGTGGGAACAAAATCATCATCCTCTTCAACCTTATGTCATTATAGGGCTTTCATCTAGCTCACCCTGAACTAGGCATCTAGCTCACATTGAACTAGCAAACTATCCATCTCACACATAATTGGAATATGCAGTTGGGGCAGTTTACACAGAACTGTGCTACTACCCAATCCGAATGGAGTCTAGGCAAATGCAACTCTCCAGCTCACACAAAATATGGAAACTAGCCCTAGAGCTAGTTATTTTGGTTGGCACACCAAGCATCCAGCCCAGAGTGAATGGGCATCTAACTATGAGGGTTAGGCAATGTAGTGCGCACACACTACCCATCTAGCCCAAGGCTAGATAGCATCTCCAACCACATAGGTTGGCCCCCCAACTTGAAAAGATAGGAAAATCGCTATCCCTGAAGGCTCGACATCTGTTGACCTTGTGCGAGGTCATGGTGACTAGTGCCACTTTCAGTAACGTGCCTGCAAATGACCACCTTTTTTTTCCACTCTTCAATCCACTGCCCCAATAATCGCATATGTGAATCATCACTCCCTCTTACAAGGGACGTCCTTCTGGACCATGCCAAGCTTGTCCCTGAAGTATTCAAACTTTACTCTTAACAGAGGCTTGGTCAACACATCTGCTATATGCTCATCTGTAGTGACATACTGGAGCTTTAGTGCTCCCTTCTACACCATATCTCTGATATAATGGTACCTGTAACAACCCTAATTAATTCTTTAATTGTCATGAATAATAAATTTTAGTTTAATGAATTATTAAAATAGATTTTATGAAGACTTTATTATAATATAATTGTTATTGGTAGTTGACCAATTTATGGGAGGGATAAGGTGGTTGAGTGATTAATGAGGGGAAGGCGGTTGGATAAGGGGGGGAGAAGACTCGCGAAGGGGATCTCTTTTGAGTTGAGTGATATTTTGATTTATGGGAAGTTGAGAAATTTGGAGAGGGTGAAGGAGAAGGGAGGTAATAGTTTGGGCTGCATCATTTTTGCTCACAGTTTGCTTGAGGACTCTGCTCATAGTTTTCTTGAGGACTCTCATAGGGGCACGTGTTGCTAGGAATTTTGGGCTCGAGGGCCAAGAAACCATAAGGATTCCTGGGGCTAGGGAGTCGGAGAGGTTGTTCCCAGTTGGCTAGGAGATTACTCAGTTTGGGCAGGATTCATCAGCTTCAGGCTCAGCATCAGGTTGAGGTTCAACATCAGGTTGAGGTAAATACCTCATGCTCATTATTATGTTGTTGTTGTTCATTATTATGCTGGAACATGTTGCCCATTATTATGCTGATGTTTTTCATTATTATGTTGTTCATTTTTATTCCGCTGAACATTATTATTACGCTGGAACAATAAATAAAGAAGTAAATAAGACAAAATTTCTATATCTATTTTTTATTTTTATGAGGCTCTGTATGCACATGCCTTATAGTACCTTATCTCGATATGCTTATACTTGTTATGAAACATCGGGTTCTCTGACAACTTCACACAACTTTGGTTCTCGCACCAGATACAAGTCGCCTCTAACTCGAGATCAAACAATCCTGGAAGCAACTTCTGAATCTACACTGCTTCACTGCTAGCTGAACACACTGCTATATACTCCGCCTCAACCGTATTGAGCGCCACACTAGTCTTATTCCTGCTAAACCATGAAATCATAGTTGATCCCATACTGAAGCAACGTCCAGATGTACTCTTTTAGTCTGCGACACTACCGACCCAATCTGAATTAGTATAGCCTTGCAGGGTTATCTCATGATCAGAAGCATATCTAAGTCCATAATCAATTGTACCTTTCAAGTACCTCAACACATTATTTGTTGCAACCAAGTGAACACGTCTTGGTTCAACCATATAATGACTCAAAGTGTTCACCGCAAAGAATATATATGGTATATTGTTTGTCAAATACATCAACAAACCAATCATTTTATTGTACATGGTGACATCCACTATCTCTAAAGAGGTATCACTCAATAACTTCAGGTTCATCACCATCGGTGTGGGCATGGATTTACAATCCATCATATCAAATATCTTCATAATTTCTATCGCATATTTTCCTTGGCACAGGAAAATCTCATCCTCTTTTTGCCACACCTCTAGACCAAAAACGTAATGCATCATACCCAGTTCTTTCATCTTTGACTCAGATGCAAGATTTCTCTTACACTCTGTGATGAGCTTCTCGTCCCCTGTTAGAAACAAGTCATCCACATATAATAGTAATAGCACTAGTCCATTATCATCAACCTTGTAGTAAAAATTAGGATCTGTTTTACTCTTGGTAAATCCCAAGCTCATCAGAAAACTCTCAATTCTATCATACCATGCCTTGGGTACTTGTTTCAACCCATACAAGGCTTTCTTCAATCTGCACACATGAGTTTCTCTGTCATGTGTCTCGAATCCTTGTGGTTGCTCCAGGTACACTTCTTCTTCCACTACACCATTCAGGAAGGTTTTATTCGTGTCCATCTGATGTACCTTCCATTTCATCATTGTAGCTATCGCAAGTATAGATCTAATCGAAGTGTACCTTGCCACGGGAGAAAATGTCTCCTCATAATCTATTTCTTTTTTTCTGGGAGAATCCACAAGCCACCAACCTTGCCTTGTATTTCTCAATAATGCCATCTGTTGAGTGTTTTGTCTCGTAAATTCATTTGGAACTCACAACTGATTTCTCCTTCGGTCTTGGTACCACATCCCAAACATCATTCTTAATTATGGAATGGTATTCCTTGTTGAAATATTGTGTAACTGCAAAGAATATTCTTATCCCCTATTGTGGATAAAGAAAAAGATAAAATATATATATTGACAAGTCGACCCTATTGTGCCTAGACAAGACAAATGTAAATTAGAAAAGTAAAGTGGACAGGTCGTCCCTAACCTAATTATTGGGGGGGCACAACTTGTATTTATAAGAGGCCTAGCACCTCATTTGTACACATGCTCATCAAGCTCTCAAGTGCGTAAGTCTGAGAGTGACGCAACTACAAGGAGAAGTGACGAAGCTACAAGGGAGAGTATCTCAGTAAAGGTGAAGGTTATCTTAGTGAAGGACTATCTTGGTCTAAGTGGTGCGCTACTCTGTTCTGGTTAGGGTTTTTGGTGGATCTTTTGTTTGGTGAGATCTCTCTTGTGAGAGACACTATACTTGGTTATTGAATCTATATTAAAGAAGTTTTTTTGGGTTTTCTTCCCCTTGAGGGTTTCCCGGGATAAATGTTTGTGTACTCTGTGATCGTGTTTCTTTTAGTAAGATCCTTATTATGTTGTTGTTATAATCGAGATTATTAATGACAGATTAAGAAAGAAACTTTAACATTCCTCAATCATGGAATCCTTCCATACTTTCTTTTTTGTAGCCTCTTCATAACAGGTAGGATCAACATCAATGATATCACATAACAATTCCATGTGACTGGAATATGGTCGAGGTTTCTTTCTTTCTCTAAAATATCCATCTAGAGCACCATATTTCTCAGCATCCTGATCTCACGAGCCCAAGCTGGCCCTCTTTTCTTTGTAATCGTTTCTTCCATGTCATGGTCCTCTGGACCATGCTCCTCTTGCACAACATCATTACCAACATTTGAGTCTGCAACTCTAGGATCTTCAGGCTCCTCAACATGGATCTCATATGTGTGATGTTTCCTTGATCTATTGAAGGTTGCATCCTCATCGAATGTAACATCTCTGCTAATCTCGATCTGTCTATAACCAGTGATGTAGACTCTATATGCCTTCGATGTTTCACTATATCCAACAAATACACCCTTCTTTCCTGAAGGATCTAGCTTTGATCTCTTATCTTTGGGAACATGTACATACACTGGACAACCAAATATCTGCAGGTGGCTGACCTCTGGATTTTCTCCTGTAAACATTTATTTTGGTGTCTTGTTCCCAAGTGCATAGTGAGGACTTATGTTATGCACATAAACAACAGTCCTAGTTTCTTCTACCCATCGCTGCATAGGTAAGTCTTGATCATGAATCATTGCCTTTACTTCCTCCATTATCATATGGTTATTTCTTTCTGCTACACCATTCTGTTGAGGATTGTAGGGAGTAGAGAGCTCCCTCTTAATCCCAACTTCTTACCAGAATGCTTTGAAGTCATCTGAGTTGAAATATCCTCCATTATCTGACCTCAAGGTATTTATCTTCCTTTCAGAAAGATTTTCTACAAGAGTTTTGAATTCTTTGAACTTGCTAAATACTTCACCTTTTGATTTCAAGAAATAAATCCAAGTCTTACGTGAGAAGTCATCAATAAATGAAACATAATATACATACCCGCTAAGTGAAATGGTTGACATCGCTCCACACATGCTGAATGCACAATGTCCAAAACTCCTTTGTCTTTGTTGTCATTGCTTGGAAACATATTCTTCATGTTCTTTCCTTGTGCAAATGATTTGTATGTTCCTTCATGATCCTCCTGAATGTTCGGGAAACTTTTTACCATCTTTCTTACGATTGGTAATTCTTTGTAGTGTAAGTGAGAAAACTTTCTATGCCATAGCTCACTTGGATTTATTGTGTTGTGTATTAATGTTGAATCTGAGTGTCCCTTTAACTTGTATAGACCTCCTTCTTGGAAACCAATCACAATAGCATCATCAAGAGTATTTCCTCTTGACCACATGAGAACTTCACCATCAATAAAAGCGACTCTAAATACTTTCTCTTCCAATGCTGAGATGGAAAGGAGATTTTTCTTCAAACCAGGTACATACAAGACATCCTTTATCTTCAGGGGTTTTTCAAAATCTAACTTATAGGAGGTTTCTCCTACTCCTTTGATGGGATACTTATAGTCATCACCAAGCTTCATCTTATGAGGTGAATCTTTCTGAACCAGATCTGAGAGAGAATCCTTGTAACCGGTCATGTGCTTAGAAGCACCACTATCAACGAGCCATGTGTCACTTCCATGAGTGATGGTTCCTATAAGAGTTGACATCAATACATGTTCTTCACTTGAATCAAAATATTTTGTTCTTTTCTCAGCATGTTCATCATATTCTATGACACGAGCATGATGTCTCTTGTTTTATCCTTTTATGGCCTGCTCTTTCTTGAGAGGACAATTTCTTGCATTGTGTCCTATCTTCCGGCAACAATAGCATTTGTAGCTAGAGTAATCATTTTGAGACTTTTGTGACCTTTGAAACTTCTTGAGGGGTGATCCTCTTTCTTCTCTTTCCTTGTCTTTCATGTACTTGTAGATCTTGATCATCATTTCCCAACTTCTCTTCTCTTGTCATCGGTCTATCTTTTTCCTCAGTACAATATTCCCACAGCCTGTTGAACTTCATTAGCTTTCTTCTAGAACATATTCCTTGAATAAATGATTCCCAATATTTTTGGAGACCATTCAATGTAGTCATTAATAGCTCTGCTTCTTCAACTGTGTCTCCAATAGATTCAAGTTGTTCTTGTTAGAATATAGAAGATTGTGTGCTCGTTTTACCATTGAAGATACCCTCGTCACCCAACCATAGGCCAAAGCCACTCTCCGAGCACCTTAACCTTGACTGAGAATTACTCCAGAAGCAAACCCTAGGCTAGATAGCCAAACAAGGTGTAGCACATCTTCCTCCAAGTATAACACACCAACAATAGCTGATCAGATAGTCCAAACCCTAGCCAAGAGATAGTCCAAGCCAATACTGAAAACTAGTTTTTGCTGCAGTTGCACCTGCAGCCCTCCTCCACATGTGCGCACCAAATTGGGAACTACAGTGCGCACCAGTTGCTCTCTGCAATTCTGAGATGTTTCAAATGAGAACTGGGGCCCTGTATTTATAGTGGTTTTGCCAGATTTGTTAGGGCCGACTTCTCCTTCTAGATATGTGTTTGTTCAATATATTATTATTATTTCTAGCTGACTTCTTCTCTTGGAGGCTAATAACCTAATATAAATTATCTTCTTGAGCCGACAAGACTTCTAGGGTTATTAGCCAACTCATTAGGGTTTTCTCTTGCTTTCCAGAGTCTTCTATTCTCGTCAGGTTTACATGTGGAGGTAAATACCTCCCGCAACTACCATAATATTAACACTCCCTCCTAGCTAGGGAGGTATTACAGGTAATGATCTTGAGCACAAAAACATACCATTTACCCAGTAGCATCAACATAGTCATTTAGACTATCTCATGATTAGATCATGAGCATCACCATCACCATCAGCTGCATCATCTCTCGAAACCATACTTCATCTGAGTAATTAGACATGATGTTGGATAAGTCACTCACACCATAGAGTGATACAAGATCCATTCTTATAATCTAGAGGAGTAAATGCTCTGAACCAATTTCCGTCCAGAAAATCTATGTTCATCATTCGTCTGGATGATGATTATTTCCAATAAACTATTGATAGTCTTCAAGGAAATTAGAACAAAAATAAAACACAATTGTGTCTATCCATAGTAGTACATAACTACAATTTAGTGGTACACTACCACACCAAGTAACACACAAGTACTTGATCAACAACGTATAGTCACGAACAGTGGAACATATCCACCACAGTAGTCTTCATCTACTGTCATACAGTCTTCATAACAAACATATGATAGCAACCTACACAGAAACAATGTTATGATATAAAATGAATTATCTGGGCCAATCTTTCACTCACATCTGTGAGCTCTAAAAGAATATCTGCCTCACGAACAGTGGAACATATCCACCACAGTAGTCGACATCTACTGTCATATAGTCTTCATAACAAGAATTTGATAGCAACCTGCACAGAAACAATGCTATGATACAAACTGAATCATCTGGGCCAATCTTTCACTCACATCTGTGAGCTCTGAAAGAATATCTGCCTCGGAGTAGAATAATGAGATATCTGGACTATTCTTCTCAAGCAAGGAAGAATAATTGTCCTGTCTTCTGAACCTGGACCATTCCCCACCCTGGGCCATTCTTCCTACACTAATCAAAGTGCACCCTGGAGAGAATGTATAA
>ML806467.1:32650-45616 GCA_009831015.1 Picea engelmannii
AACCCTAAGGAATGTTGAGTCTGGACCATTCCCCACCTTGGGCCATTCCTCCTACACTAATCAAAGTGCACCCTAGAGAGAATGCACAAACCCTAAGGAATGTATGTCCCTGATTGTTGAGCCTGAACCATTCCCCCACCCTGGGCCATTCCTCCTACACTAATCAAAGTGCACCCTGGAGAGAATGTATAAACCCTAAGGAATGACTTTCCGGACCATTTCCTCTATTAACCACAAGAGGAAACGATTGTCCTGCATCAACCTCCAAAACAGACCATTCCTCATGTTAACCACAATGAGAAATTGTTGTCCGTCGAGGTGGGTCAGTGTTCTTGAGTAACCCTCAAGAAGAGAGACTTCCCTAGACCAATCCCCATGTTAACCACAATGGGAAGTCGTTGTCTATGATACATCAGCAATCATATTACTTCCCATGTTAACCACAATAGGAAGTGACTGTCTGTCAGAAATTTCAATCCACTTTCCGAACAGGAAAGCATCTGTCCAAGATGGACTATTTTTCAAATTTAAAGATGAATGTCTTTAATAATGTTTTCAGTGCTCCCTCCTAACTTGGAGAGTCATTTCTTCATTTTTCAATAAAAAGGAAGTTGTTTCCACGAGGTCTAGCTTGAGTACGCAAACTCTTTCATCTTGGATAAAGGCTTTACCAAAATGTCTGCTTATCTGCTCATCCGTGGAGATATGTATTGGAGAATCATTTTCTCCTTTCTAGACTTCATCATGGATAATGTAATGCTTGATTTCAAATGTACTTTAGTCTAGAACACTATGAAGGCTTTATGTAGATCTGAACAATAGAGTATATCATAGTTGGAAAACTGGAACATATCTATGTGGCACTTCTTCTGTCATCATGAGATCTGATCTACTGAGTAGTTATCTTGATGTTATAGGAAATCTTCACCATGCTTCTGTTGTGCACTGGAGGTTCTCCACCAAGTTATCTTCTTTTATCTGCATACAGGAGTCTCTTTCCGGTATGCCTCAAAGTCTTGAGATTGCTCTTCATACGCTTTTTATTCAATTTCTCTGGAGAACATTCTTTGCATTCATCTGATGTAGAATTCCGACTCATGGATGTTGCAGATGATATAATGACTTATGTACAGATAAGTCTGGTTTACTGGAACATGTAATCATCATAGTCTTCTCCCTCCATCTGGGAGAACCTCTGGTTCTAGATCTCGCAATGCTTTCATTCATAAGTCTTCCATACACTGTTCTTCATCATGACTTTCAGTTCTTCTGCTTGATTGTTTTTTGGTGAGTTCATATCAGGCTAGTAATCTTTTGATTCTTAATATTATGACTGGTTGTTCTGGATTTTCTTTCTTTCTTGGAATCTTCATGTTCTTCTTCATGTTTTTCCCTTGCTATTGGGTCTGTGGAGTTTCTTATAGATTCCATGCCCTAGAGATTCCACTTCTTCCTTTCATCATAGGATCACAGATCTGGATGGACAACCAAGAATACTTTAAGGCTTCTCTTCGAAGAAGTCTTCTTCTGCGGTTGAACTGAACATGTATTGTCTTTTATGGATGCTACCATGGATATATATATTTCATCATCTTCAATGAATCATGGGATTAGCTCCCTCATAATCCTTGCTTCATGTATAAGTGCATGTAATCGGCTCCCTTCGTCTAACAGAGTCCTTGCTTCCATCTGCATCCTTATTGTCTTTTGCAATGTATAATTGGCTCTCTTGTCTAATAGAGTCCACGCTTCCATCTGCATCTTTATTGTTTTCTACAATATATAATTTGCTTCTCCTTTCTAACAGAGTTCACGCTTCCATATGCATCTTTATTGTTTTCTGCAATATATAATTTTGTTCTTTTGTCTAACAGAGTTCACGCTTCCATTTTGTTGTTTTCTACAAAATGTCATAAGTCTTTTTCCAATTTCCTCTTGATTGTTGACTTCTTTCTGTCTTTTCTTCTTCTAAGTCTCTTCATGATTTATTTGGCTTATCTTGCAATAACTTCCACATGATTTGTATTTCATTCTTTCATGTGTATTATCTAATGATATCTCCTTTCATCTTGTTTTTTCTTCCATAGGTATAGTTCTTCTTAGAACACATTATCTTCCAAGAGATAGATATACAAGATATGTACAAAGACGATGCAAACAAGATATGTACAGAGATGATGCAAACGAGATATGTACAGAGACAATGCAAACAAGAAATAAGAAGAGTGTTGTTACCTTTTAGAAGAAGAAGTATCTTCCATCTTGCTTAGTCTTCTTTGTAGGTTCCTTTTCTTCGGCAATCGATGCTTCATGTTTCTCCTTCCTTTTCTTTAGCTTGGGACAATGATTCTTGTAGTGACCATACTTTCGACAGTTGAAGCATTGTACTTTAGAAATGTATTTCTCTTGATTTGGCTTCCTCCTTGAACCAAACTTCCTTTTGTTCCTGAAGTTCTTGAATCTTCTGTGAAATCTTGATCGTCGTACTTCTTTTGGGGTTTCTCTTTTGCTTTGATCCTTGATTCTTCTTGAGAGAAGGAAGTCCAAAGTTCTTCAAATGTCGGGTACTCCTTCCTTGTGTTCGTTCTTGCAGAAAATGCATCCCACGTCTTGGGAAGGCTATTGAGTACTATGTTTACCAATTCCTTCTCTGAAGTGATCTCTTCAATATCTTGTAGTTGATCTCTTAATTGGGAGATCCTTACAAAGTATGATGTTATGTTGTCATCCTCATTCATCTTCATGTCACAGAGCTCATTCTTCAGACTCATAACTTGTCTGATGTTTCTGACTGAGAAGAGATTTGTTAGGGCATCGTACATCTTCTTTGATGAGTCAAGATGGGAGATGTAGGGTATCAAGTGGTCTTTTATAGAATCCACTATGATACTCATGGCATTGATGTCAACATCTTTGAACTTCTCCATAGCTGCAATGTTCTACGGTTCCTTCTCTTTTCCTTCTTCAAACTCTGGCTTCACAATCTTGCCTTTCACGATATCCAACACTTTATTCATGGCAAGGATGAGGTCAATCCTTGTCTTCCACACTATGAAGTTAGAGGCTCCATATAACTTGTTCTCAGACTTCATAGAGTTAGTCATGTCTTGCTTGACTTGGTCAAACCCTAGATTTGACCAGAAATTCAAACTTCACGTCTTGGCTTGTTGAGAATACCAGGAGATGCGCTAGGCTAGGGCGCACTGATCTGTCTGGAGATTTAGGTCAATCTCTTCACTTAAGGTGTCTCAATGAGAGGATTAGGGTTTCTGCAACTGCTCCTGCTAGTAACCTTAGCGACAGTGTCTTGGAAGCTGCTTCTGCTAGTAACCCTAGTGGCAGTTCCTCAACGAGCTCAATATCCTAGCGGCTATGTTTCCTTCCAGCATTTAGACTGAATGAAGGAGGTGTGGGCCCATAACTTGTTAGAATATAGAAGATTGTGTGCTCATTTTACCATTGACGATACCCTCGTCACCCAACCATAGGCCGAAGCCACCCTCCGAGCACCTTAACCTTGACTGAGAATTACTTCAGAAGCAAACCCTAGGCTAGATAGCCAAACAAGGTGTAGCGCATCTTCCTTCAAGGATAGCGCACCAAACCCTAGCCAAGAGATAGTCCAAGCCAACACTGAAAACTAGTTGTTGATGTAGCTGTACCTGCAACCCTCCTCCACATGTGCACACCAAACTGGGAACTGCAGTGCACACTAGTTGCTCTCTGCAATTCTAAGATGTGTCAAATGAGAATTGGCGCCCTGTATTTATAGTGGTTCTGCTAGATTTGTTGGGGCCAAATTCTCCTTCTGGATATGTGTCTGTTCAGTATATTATTATTATTTCTAGCCAACTTCTTCTCTTGGAGGTTAATAACCTAATATAAATTATCTTCTTGAGCCGACAAGACTTCTAGGGTTATTAGCCAACTCATTAGGGTTTTCTCTTGCTTTCCGGAGTCTTCTATTCTCGTTAGGTTTACATGTGGAGGTAAATACCTCCCGTAGCTACCATAATATTAACAGTTCTTTGATTTGAGACACCCTTGTGATGTAAGATTGAATGGTTTTTGAACTCTACATCTTCACATTCTTGAGTTGTGTCCTCAAGGTCGTCTTTTGGTTGATATTCTTTCCTTCATACAATCGGGATAAGGCATCAAAAATTTGTTTTGGGGTCTTCAATGATGAGACATGTGGGATCAAGTGATCCTTGATAGAATCTGCAATGATCCTCTTTTCCTTAACCAAATTTTTCTTGTGTTTTTCCTTAGGTTCATCTCCCTCTAGCTCCACAACTTCTTGCTCAATAAACCCTTCTAGATTGTTTTCCTCTAGAATGAGCATCACTCTATACTTCCATGCTCGGAAGTTGTCATCACCCTCAATATTTTCATCAAGCTTAGTGTTGATAGTCATTTTCCCCAAGAATCAACTTCAACTCAGCCTTTAAATACCAGATGCCTTGACCTAGGGTTTTATGAGAGAACCGTAATTTTTCAACTTCAAAAATTTGAATATCTGGTCCGGGGAAAAGATGCGCCCTACTTAGGAGACCTTCTTGGTGGGTGCAATAAGTGCTCAACGAGCTTGACAATGCGAGAAATTGAGGATCTTCTTTCCATTAGTTAGATTGTAATGAAGGAAACCAACTCTGATTCCATGTTAAAATTTTGATATGCTCATTTAACCATAGACAATGTCACATCATTGTCACCCAACCATAGGAATCCACATATGCCACCCCCGAGAACAATAACATTTTCTTAGGTAGAATGATTCTGACAAGTCCACACTAGAACCAATAGATAAAACCTAACCAGAAACACCATTTTCGCAGCAACAACACAATACAAATAAAGTGTACCTTTACCAAGAGAAGCACACGAGAAGAAAATACCAAAAATACTTGTGCCCTAGCTGCCACAGTTCCTCCTTAGACTTGTGCCCTAGTTGTTTCCACAGTTCCTCCTTAGACTTGCGCATTGTTTTATGAGTGAGTGAGTATCTATAAATGAGACATAGTATGCAAATTTAACCAATGATGGAACCGGCACAGGTCCAAACACATCACTGTGCACTAGCTGTAAAATTCCTTCTGCCCTCGTTGAACCAGAGGGGAATCTTACCTAATTTTCCTTCCCATATACACAATGTTCACAGAAATCAAAATCCAAAGAGCAATTAGACATACCTTCAATCATACCTTTATCATGTAGTAGTTGAAGACCCTTCTCTCCAATATGCCCTAGTCTTTGATGCCACAACATAACCTTTTCTCTAGAGACTGTAGGATTTTTTTCTTCTTCTGCTCCAATATCAGGAACAATGGAACTATTACACCCATCACTAATAGTGCTTCCTTACAGCTTATACAGAGTTCCAATCCGAACTCCCTTCAGCAACACCATTGCTCCTCGAACCATCCTCTAGGTTTATTTTTCAAATACCATTTTTACCCATTCATCGTCCATTTTTCTTACAAAAATCAAATTTCTGGCCAATCCTATGATGTGTAGAACACTAGGCAGTGTTCTAATCCTTCCCCTTATGATTCTCAACTTGAATTTTCCTTGTCCTATGATTTTGGTTGTCGATTCATCACCTAGGAAAACATTACCTCCATCGTACCTTTCATATTCACAGAACCACTCCCTGTGGGGAGTCATATGAAAGGATGCACCTGAGTCAACCAACCATGCCTCGCGATCTGCATGTGTGTTGAAGAAGCCAAGTATACATCCCCTCCTTCCTTAGAGGTATTTTCTTCTATGGAGGGAGCACCTTCAGATCGCTTCACTTTCTCAATGCTTTTGGATCTACATTGCTTCTTAAAGTGCCCTTCTTTTTCACATCTCCAACATACCTTTACAAACTTTCCGGGAGATTTAGATCTACCCTTAGACTTAGATCTCCCACTTAAGGACTTAGATATATTTCTATCCCGGGAGCGTCCTCTTGCAAATAATGCATATGTGCTCTATCCTTCCATGTTCTTCCATCTCATCTCCTCCGACAACAAGGATGAGACCACATCATCAAAACTAAATGTAGTTGTATTACTACCTATGGCCACAACCATACTATCCCACGAGTCTAGTAAAGAGCATAGTAAACTGATACACTTATCTTCATTTGAAATTTTAATATCAACATATAATAACTGACTTACCACAGTATTGAAGGCGTTCAAATGCTCTGCCACCGAGTCTCCATCTCTCATCATCAGGTTATACAACTTCTTTTGCAGGAATAATTTATTTACCAGGGACTTAGATTGATACAAGTTCCCCAACTTATTCCATAACTCATTGGTTGTAGCTACCCTTGACACATTCAATAATATTGGATCTAAGAGACACAATCAGATTGTGCTCTTCGCCTTCCCATCCAACTTTTTCCAGTCATCTGCTGACATTCCTATAGGTGTAGTACCTGGATCCACTATGATCCAGTGATCTATATCTACCAATAGATCTTCCATCTTGAGCTTCCACAACTCAAAACTTTTCCCATTAAATTTCTCGATCTCTATTTTTGAATTGCTCGCCATTTGTTTTCACTTGAAGAATCGATACCACATATCTCCCACTATAACAAGGCTTATCATAGTCCCATTCCAAACCCATGACCAAAAATGCATCCCCCTGAAGGCAATAATTGCTCTGATACCAAATGTAGATTTTAACCTTGTACAGTATTTTACTGCAAACAAATTTTCAATAAAAGAACATAAAATATACAATGACAAATACACACATTACACAGAGATTTTTCCTCTGGAAACCCAAACCGGGAAACCAACATATTCTATATTCATTCATCTCATACATTATTTACAATACAATATACATATAGGATCCTATAGCATACAAAACCCTAATCCAATAACCCAAATTAGTCAACAACCCTAATTCCTTAACCAAAAATAGAAAACCATCAGCGAAGAACCATGTGCCAAATAACCGCCCAAAAACGAACACGGAAACTGGTAAAACAAAATCGGGGGCACTGCCCTCAAACCCCCCCGGTGCAAAGAATATAAAACATACCCAAAATTATCTTGTACTGACACTTCGTCAATATCAGTAGGATTAAACATCAAAATAGTATGGAAAATATAAGAATGGAAACCACCAATGTATTTAAGAAGAGTTTCACGAGTGTGTAATGAAACTTCCAATACTAAAGCCTTCTTCTTGAATTCTTGTGTATAAGTTTGAACATTTTTCCCTTTTAGTTGTTTTAGATGTAACCATTCAATCATAGATGTTTGAGTATATTCCAAAGGATAGAATTTCTTTTTCATTACATAAATAAATTCAACCCAAGAGGAAATGATTTTACCATGTTGTACCAAATCCGTTTGAGCTCAACTCTCCCACCATATGGGAGTTGTACCTTTCATGCAAAGAGTAGCCAAACGAATCTTTGCAGTGTCCTTTTTTATCTTTTTCAAACTGCAATAAACTTCTATCTACTTTTCTCAATTGTCTAATTTCTCTACATTCAATTCTCCATCATAAACAGGCAAGTCAAATTTATCATCCAGATTTAGTCATGGCTTATCATGAGAATGAATATTCTTTGTAGAATTATTATTCTTGGAAGAATGTTCACTTGCACCATCAGTAGATGATGATGATGATAATGGTGAAAAAGGTTATGAACGTCCACCACCTTCGTGGCGTCCTCCTTCTACTTTCACCAAAGATTCACTTTCTCCAATTATTTGACCTCTTCTTTTCCCTCTTTCATTGTAAATTTATTGCACCATGGATTGCATCAAATTAAATGCCTCAAAGAAATAATATTCAGATTTGTAAGGACCCAACTTTCTTGGTGAAGCCATCTCACGTTTACAAAGTCTCATTTAGATTTATGGATTGTAACTTGCAAGCTTACCTTCACCTCACTTGAGTCTAGCTCTTGTAAGCATCCACCTGTCAAACCTGCTCTGATACCACTTGATCTGAGAAGTCTTTAGTCACCAATTTAATCATTAATCCTTCATTGATAACAAATCTTTTATCAGTTAACATGATCTTTAAATTGACAATGCATCTTGCATAGTTATGTAGATAGCTTCATTTTAACTAGAATCTTTAGTTACAAAATTAAATTGCATAACCCATTCACGTAATTAAATTGTGAAAAGTAAAGAGGAGATCAAAGAGAACAAAATTACACAAATACACAAAAACTTGATAACGGAGTTCACCAGACACCCTAGCTATGTCTCTTGGTTTGCTTCTTGTGAAGTGCCCTTTTCATTAAATCGACAAAATTGGAAAAATTACTTGAACATATCCAACTTCTAGAAATGATTCTCAATTCTAATATTCAGATCCAGTTACGATATGCATCATTGCATCTGCCTCAGAATTCTGATAAAAAATGACTATACACAAGGATATGTTCTATTATGGGCTTCCCTCATTACCAACAAGCCTCTTCAGCATGAAAATTTCCTCCCCCCAATGGTAAAATCACCCTTGGTTATATACCAAAGGGTCATACTTCAATTCTTCCTTCACCCACATTTAATGGGATTTGATCTCATTTAATTTGGAGAATAAAACATATGAAATATCAACTTTAATACATATATGGTCCGACCAAATCAATTAATTGGTTAACCATGACAATATATATCAACAACCATATATGGTTTTCCCCCAATAATATATGGCCTATGAAATGGAAACCATAAATAATAATCATATGGTCTTGTCCTATACATAATATATGGCCAAATAATTTTTGGTGAACCATATATATATGGTTAAAATCTGTAACCATATGACATAATCCATCCATATGATATGATTCCCCACTTTTAATGGCTTTGACCATTTTTTTAAATGGGTATGAAATATATGTTTCAACAACCATGTAATATATATGGTTTATAACCATATATCATATAACAAATCGACATATTTTAAAATAACCAAATCCACTTTTAATGGATTTTTTATCTTCTTTTAATGAAGATTGGATCCACTTTTAATGGAATATGTTTTTTAATAAATATTTGTTATATGTTTAAAAATAATTTTAATTCATTTGTTAAATAAATAAACCATAACAAATGAAATATTCCATGACCACATGTGCACCACGTGGTGCCATATGTCACTTTCTCACTAGCCCACCTATCTGCCACGTGCCACTGCCACATCAACATCGCCACATCATCATTGTCATGCCATCATGCCACATCAACACTACCATGTCATCATTTCCATTTCATCACTGCCAAGTCATCATGTAGACACATCATCATTGTCATGTGTCTCTATCACTTTGATTTTTTCCCTTTTCGACCAGAACTTTGACCGGTCATAAATTTTGCATACAGAGCCCGTTTGAGCTCTCGTTCACATCATCGGAAATATCTCGTCGAGATCTTCAAAATGGTTCTAATATTGAAGAGATTTGAGGATTTAAAATTTTGGCCATCCTGGATCCTCCTAGATCATTGATCATGTTGAACCATCATGGAATGAAAGATGAATCAAATCTGAAAAGATGAATCCAATGCTTGCTTACCCACCAAACCCTCACAACAACCGCCATCAGGGTACATTATTGAAGTAGTTTGCTAACAAAATACCAGATATTGGTTGCCATGTTTCCAATAAATAATTCAAACTTTGTATAAAAACAAGCACAAATTTTACAACAATTCCAAAATGCACCACAAATTTGACAAGGGAAAGAGTATTGGAGAGATTTCCAGCCAGAAAATAGATACATGAAGTAATGAAGTCGCCATGTTGACGTCCTTCTAGTTTTTTTTTGTACGCCATAAGAATACATGAAAAATATGCTCGTGCAAAAAGATCATTTATAGCAAGATATGCATCACCATGTGGAACAACATGTAGTTCTCCAGTACTCTTGTCTGTGATCCGAATAGCACCACATCCTCTCAGTCATTCCTCATATTCAACAAACCCATCAAATTCATTATAGATATAAAAATGTAGAATTATCCATAAAACCTAATATTTGAATAATAAAAGCAACTAGTATTGTTGGGCAATAAGAATGGGATATGCGTATGAAAAAATTAAAGAAAACTTTCTTCACATGAAGGTCCATCAGGCAAGGACATAAGCTTGAATCCGTTTTGTATAAGAGAAAACAAAAATGCAGTATAATTCCCCAAAGAAACATTTTTTATTGCGTTTGATATTTCATGGTGAGCTGATCCAGATTTTATGAGCAAAACAAAATGAATACAGATATATATTATCAACACAGATTCAATGAACAATAACAAATATACAGTAAAACTTGTCTTCTATTAATAAATAAATATGTTGAAACTGTAAAATGCAGACTGAAACAAGCTTGTTAGAATGATGGAAGCTTATCTCTGAGAAGATATGTGACGGTTGCGCTCATTTGCAAGAAGATGATTACAATGAGGCTACAAAATACTTTTTACATCAAACATGAATGTCAAAACCATAGACATCAAAAAACCTAACCCTAGGAGATGAAGCGCCAAGAGTCATGTGGGCCTCATTGGGGTAAGTTGGTACATCAACTTCCCGGGGTCATAACTTTTGCATACAATCTATGTTTTAGGCACACGCTAACTTGTTGGAAAGGTATATTCGAGGACTACAAATTATTCCATAAATCTCTAAATTTATTCGAAGTTTGACTGTGGCGAGCCCTAAAAACGTTGTTTAGGGCCTCAAAATGGCCCCGAAAGTTTAGGACCTGAAAACTAGGAAAAAACTGTCAAACTGAAAAACTGCCAAGATGAGCCAGTTGGAATAGGTGGGTGGCCACCGATATCCACCTGAATCAATCGTCCCCCCTTAGGAATAAATGGTGTCCATTGTGTTGATTTCCCCCATCAGATGAGGAAATTCCTGTTGAATTTGGCCCCAGGTGAGCTACTTGCCTTGGTGCAGTAGCTGCCCTGCTTTGACAACTCGATAAAGTTGGATCCTCCGCTGGAAAGTTCCCATGACCTATGTGTCCATGATATGTTTAGTGGATTCCTATTCCATGCAGTCAAGGTTGATATCTATTGGTGTCAATTGTTCTACTATCTTTGAGGTGTCCAATAATGGTGGAAAATATGGTCGAAAGAGATTTACATTGAACATTGGGTGCAAGCCAAGGAAGGGGGGAATGTTCAGCTCAAAAGCATTGTCCCCCACATCCTTGGTGATAGTGTAAGGTCCATAGTGGAGTGGATGAAGCTTCTGATGGGGCCCTGTAAGGAGTTATTTCTACAAGTGCAACCAAACTTTGTCTCCCACCTTAACCTTGCGTGGCAGCCAGTGTTGATCATGGCATTGCTTGTACTTGGCATTGAACTTCTGTAAAATATCCTGAACCTATTGGTGGATGTGCTGGAACTACTCAATGAACCAAGTGTATTTTTCATCTTAAGTTTGAGCATGGGACGAGTCTTCCTAGGTGACCGCAAGGGGTAGTGCAACATCCATGGGACCGAATGGTTGAAATCTCAACCCCATCTAAAAGGGGTTGTAGCCGGTTGAGCTATGTATGGCTCTTTTGTAGCTATGTTGAACATAGGGAAGACTCTCATCCCATGTGTGGGGGTGCTTGGAATTGTACATGCGCAGGATATGCATGATCATTCGGTTGACGACCTCGATTTGGACATCTGTATGGGGGTGGAAGGTAGTGGATTTGATGAGCTTGGTGTCCAATAGTGACCAGAGGCTCGACCCGAATGTGGTGAGGAATTGAATGTCCCGATATAATATATTGGTTTGTGATATCTCAAAATGTACCCACACTCATTCAAATATTGGTTTGGCAGTGGCCTCCGCTGTGATTCTCTTCCTACAGGCGACCATAATCTCCATCTTGGAAAAATGATCAAAAACCACAAAAGACAATCATTTCCCCGCTTATTGGATGGAAGGACCAACATGTAGTCCATTAAGATGGATTACCATGACCTGTCATGAGTAGGAAGAGGGGTGTATAGGCCTTGTTTCTTAGTGGCTGGTTTGGCAATAGCGCAGGCAATGCAAGACTTGATATACTTGATGACAAGCTTTCGAAGTTTCGGCCAGTAGAAATGTTGTTGTAGCACTGCCACTATCTTTTCTACATCGAAGTGTCCTGCCACCCAATTTTAGTGGGATTCCCAAATCAACTTCTCTCGCTCGCTTAATGGAACGCAGAGATGGCCCATACGACACAAAAACTCGTCCTGAAGATGGAAATTAGTGGCAATTATGTTTGCGCCCAACAACTAGTAGGTGGTAGCGAAGTCAGGATATTTCTCATAGAGTTGGGGCCATCCAGAGGTATCGTGGCCACAAGTGTCTATCACTGTGGTGAGTGCCGCGTCTGGAGGTCGGCTGAGGAAAGAAATGACATAGTTGGTACTTTTTGTCTTATACTTGATGTTGAGGTGGAATTGTTGCAAGTATGTGGACCACTTCTGATGGAAGTCATCCTGCAATTTTCCTTGTGTCTGCATAAACTACAATGGCTTATGATTAATGTGGATGACGATCTCCTTCCCGAGAATGTAATGCCTCCACTGGTGGCAGGCTTGCACAATGGAGTACATTTCCTTTTCATAAGTAGGGTACTTACAAACGACATCTTATAGTGTCTCACTATGATAGGCCATAGGATGGTCATGCTAAGTGAAAATTGCACCCATAACATAGTCTAAAGCATCTGTCTCGATCTCAAAGGGTTGTTATAGGTCGGGTAATGAAAGAACTGGGGTTGAGCACACGTGCTGCTTCAAATCATCAAATACTTGTTGTTGGGATAGGCCCCACACAAAATTTTCCTTCCCACTGTTGGAAGATTGATTGTTGTCATTGATGTCAACCCTAGTCATGGGTTTTGGACCGCAAGATTGATAAAGGTATTTGGACATGAAGGAAAATTCACATGCATATACAACACCCATGAATGGATAGTATACATCATGCTATTTC
>ML806467.1:50614-63697 GCA_009831015.1 Picea engelmannii
GGGCATGCTGTACAAGTTGGGTCTTCTGAACAGACCAGAATTGAATAAAGTCTACCATTCTTTCTATAACCTCTTTTTGGGGAGGATTCAAGGAGTGAAAATTAGAGGAGTTTCAGAGAATACATTGAGTAACATCATCTACAAGATCAGAGTACTCCAATAATTGAATAATTACAGAAACTGAAGAAGTCTCAGAAAGCATTATCAGGTTCTATGTGATGATTGGTTGAAGTTGATGATTTAATGTAAAGTTTTATTATCTCTCATATATTCTTGGGTGGAAGGAAGGGGAAAGGATAGAGAGTTCAAATATCTCTTGATATTGGAGGATTGTATCTTCCTCTTGGAGGTTTATCCCTCCCTTTACATTTGGAAGTTGTAGCTACCTTTGGAAGTCATTACTTCCCTTGAAAAAAAAACTATTGATTATTTCTCATATATTGTGCATGGTGTACTGTGGTGTATTGGTGTAACTCTTATAATATTGTTCATTTCTCATTGGATATAATTGAATGGTTTAAGTATAAGTTGAAAAAGGTTTTAAATTGTACTTGATACTGATTCACCCCCCTCTCAGTATCAACAACCACCACCCCTGGTTACTTGGATGAGGGCCCATGTAATATGGGAGAATCCCAACACAAACCCGCGATAGAAATTGGCAAGGCCTAAGAAGCTTTGAATATAATTGAGCATGGTTGGGGTTGGCCAATCACAGATGACCTAGATATTGGCTATATCTACATGCACACCATGCTTATCAACAATGTAGCCTAGGTACTTGACCATTTCCATGTCGAAGGAGCATCTTTCCAAGTTGGCATATAACTTGTGATGCCGCAGAGTGTGCAGAACTTGCTGAATATGTTGCAAGTGTTCCGCCCAAGTTTTGTTGTAGATGAGGATGTCATCCATATACACCACTACAAAAGAATTGGTGAAATGTCGCAAGATATCATCCATCATCCTCATTAAAGTGGTTGGTTCATTTGTAAAACCAAATGGCATGACCAGTCATTCAAAAAGACCTTATTTTGACTTGAAGGCGGTCTTCCATACATCTATCTTCTCTATTCGGACTTGATGGTAGTCATACTTCAGATCAATCTTCCTGAAGCATTTGTCCACCTTGAGTTGATTAACGATATCGTCGATTCGAGGAATTGGGTACCAGTTCTCGACTGTGATTTTATTTAGGGCTCGGTAATCAATCCAGAGTCGCCAGATCCCATCTTTATTTCAAGCACGATTGGGCTTCCACAAGGTGATGAGTTGGGTTGTATGTGCCCCTTTTGGAGCAATTCTTGGATTTGACACTTGATCTCCTCATTTTATAATAGAGAGTGGCGATAGACTCCCCCATTGGGTAGCGGTGTGTCAGAGGTCAGATCGATGGAATGCTTTACCTGACAGTGCAGAGGTACCCCAGTAGGTGAGGAGAATATGTCTTTGTATTCTTCCATGACCTTATCCACTTGTTTTTGAGGTCGGCTGCAGAGGCCATGGATGTGGCTACAATCTTTCTTTCGCTCTGAGAGAGAATCACGAAGACGACAAACTCCTCGGTTTAAGAGATGACCTTCCTGCATTTCTTGGAAGAGATCAAGGAAATGGAACTAGGTGGGACTATCTCTGGTATCCTATACAATTTCCTGTCCAAAGTAATAATAAGACTACGAGGCCCAAAGTCATATACAACATGACGTTTCCATAAATAAGGTTGGTCCAAAATAACATCACAAACTTCAAGGGGAGAAACATCACACAATACATCATCTTTGAAGGGCTTGATGTTGTAGGTCAGGTGACATTTTTTTCTAACGCGAAGATCACTTCGTTGGTGGAGCCATCCAATGGTGTAGGGTTGCGGGTGTGGTGTTGTCGACAGGGATAACGTCTTGACGACCTCCACTGAAACGAGGTTCTTTTGTCTACCACTATCAACGATGAAATGCAGTGGGGTGCCTTTCACCCACATCTGTGAATGAAAGAGGTGCTCGCCTTCCTATGGCTCATCAGGTTCATCGGTATGGATCTTGGTGGTAGAAACAGTGGAAATGGGTTTCGCTTCAATGATCCATCTCCCATTTTTTGGTTCTAATTCAGAGTCAAAACCTGCATCTAATTTGGAGGATTTCATCTCATCCA
This sequence comes from Picea engelmannii, assembly GCA_009831015.1. Lineage (NCBI taxonomy): Eukaryota > Viridiplantae > Streptophyta > Pinopsida > Pinales > Pinaceae > Picea > Picea engelmannii. The sequence continues at coordinate 52,763 of ML806467.1, forward strand.
CCAATGATTTCTTTGAGCGGCAATCGACAGTGTTATGCCAGGGGCTCTTATGGAATTCGCACCACTTCCCAGTATCTTTCTTTGTCTTTCCATTGTCCTTCTTTGTTTGTGGCTTAGATTGGTTGTCTTGAGGCTATCCATATTTTATCTTCCCTTTTGTTCTACGGGTTGGCACTTCCCTTTCCCTTCTTCTAATGTGAGGGGTTCCCAGACCCAAACTGCCACATTTTTTGTTTAAACTTCTGCTCGATTTTGGCAGCATATCGATATGCCACGCCCAAGGACGAGATGTCCAGAAACTCCATTTTTTCCTGGATATATCTATGCATACCACCGATGTACTTGAGAACCAAATTTTGCACGGAATCTTTGATACCCATCTTGGTGTACAAGGTATGGAAGACATTTGTGAACTCTGGCACTGTTTGGTCCCTTTCATGTCGTAGTGTGGTCCATTTTGTATACAGGTCATCATAACTTCTGACATGGTAGTATTGTTCCTTAATAGTATCCATGAATGACTCCCAAGTGAGTGAGACTATAAATAATGAGGGTTCCTCTATTTCCTTTTTCTCACAGAAAGTCTCCCACCAATCTTTGACATGGGGGACGGCTTTGAGGAGTGAAAAAGTAATATTTTCTCTATTTGAAAAGTTATGGACAAAAAAATACCCTTCTAGCAGATTAACCCATTTGTCTATAGCATCTATGTCTATCTGAAATTCAAATATAGGAATATCAAATTTAATATGTACTTTGAAGGGGGTGACACCTCCACTCGAGTAATATTCATCGTATGTTGGCAGTCGTCGAAGGATTTGCGGAAAATTGTCCATCATCTCGTTCCTCTGTTGTGCGGGGGTTTCCTCGAGCAACCGTTTGAAGGATATATTGTCATGTCATCTTTCTTTTCTCCCACCATGGAAGGTCACGTGGGCGTGGGAGGGTCCTTTTCCTCAAGAGGAACAAGCTCGAGACCCAACTCTTTGTACCTTGACCTTGTCGAGGACATGCATTAAGAACGATAAGGAGTAGACCGCTATGATACCATTGATCCAAATTTTATGAGAAAAACGAAATGAATACATACATACATATATATATATATTATTAACAAAGAGATTCAATGAAAAATAAAAGAGATACAGTAAAACTTGGCTTCTATTAATAAATAAATATGTTGAAACTGTAAAATGGAGACTGAAACAAGCTTGCTAGAATGGTGGAGGCTTATCTCTGAGAAGAGATGTGACGAATGTGCTCATTTGCAATAACATGATTACATTGAAGCTATGAAATCCTGTTTACATCAAACATGAATGCCAAAACCCTAGACATCCAAAAACCTAACCCTAGGAGATGAAGCGTCAAGAGTCATGTGGGCCCCATTGGGGTAAGTTGGTACATCAACTTCTCGTGGTCGTAACTTTTGCATACAATCTCCATTTTAGGTGCACGATGGCCCATTGGAAAGGTCTATCCGAGAAATACACATTATTCCATCAAAATATAAGTTCATGTACAATTTGGTTATGGCGAGCCCTAAAAATGTTGTTTAGGGCCTCAAACTGGCCTTAGAAGTTCAGGACCCAAAAACTAAGAAAAAACTACCAAACTGAAAAACTACCAAGATGAGCCAGTTGGAATAGGTGGGTTGCCACCAATATCCACCTAGATCATGAGCTCTTGGAAAGCATGTTTGATAGTGTCTTCAATTAGATCCTTTACATTATGAAAACAATTTCTATTGACATAGTTGTCATTATTATTTCCATTGTCACAATTACTAGGAGTGTTAAACGATGTTAATGTTAGGCGTCCAAAGCTCAAAACATAGTTCATAATGAAAATATTGACAACATTAAATACAAAGACTTTAAAGATCAATTCGGGTTTAAAATAACTACTTCCATGCATTCGTTGTTGCGATGGATAATACTAATATTTACAATGAAAAACATCTCGACCTCCAAAAATATTTTACGTTGTTATAATTTCCAACTTCAAGAAGAATTTTGATGCAAACCAGAGGCATTTTGTCTTGAATAAAGAATGCATGCCCACCATGCTCATCACTATGCAAAGTTATATGTGGGAAACAATGGAGTACATGATCTCTCATCATCATATTTTTTCCATAAGCATTTTGTTTTAATAGGTAGCAACAAGATTAACACTATTGTATCACCATTGGATTTTCTTTGCAAAAATTAGCTTCTTTCTCTTGCATAAAAAATACAGGAAGTGTCATACTTTTGACAATGAATTCTTGACAACATTGGATAATCATCAACATTATTCAATAATTTTGCTTAAGAATATTTAGCAACGACTTTCTAATTATTGTATTCTCTACATATGTACTTATCTTTAATTTTGTGTTTTCTCATTTTTATATGCATGCTTCTTCCATGCAAATCTCACCCACTAAGAAAAAGGTCTATCCAAGATCATCTTCATCCCAAACTTCTTTATCTCCACGAGCATTTAAAAAAACATTTCCATGAGCATCTCAAGCAAATATTCCATCCAATATCAAAATCCCGATTCAAGTCACGGCAACAATGGAACCAAAGTGTTGTAGTCTACGGAATCAAAGGATGCATTCAAGAAGAGAGTGCATTAGGGAAAACACATCAAGACACACACACATACTCAAGAAGTATCTATGGGAAGTTTAACCAACCACATTTATATTCCATCTTCATGAGTATATATACATAGGAGAGATGGTTGGAGCAGTTGCACCTGCTCCAACTAATCCTTAGATGCATTTATCCATTTATTACATATATATTTACTTAATGTATTATGCATGATGATATGTGATGACTATTACAAGGGCCTAAGAGGCCTCCCAACAATAACATAGAGTCCATACACCTATACAAACCTAATCTCCATCCTCAACTAACTTAACTATTGTATCATGGTATAAATAAGAGTTTTATGTCGGGATAAGGGGCACTAAGAATAAGGACATGCTGAAGAAATTTCCATGGATTTTATTTCTTTCCCCCTCATTAGAGCTTCCTAGTTTTGAGTTTATTTTCGAACTTTGAGTTGGGTTTAAACATTATCTATGCTTCTCATCCATAGTAAAGTTAGAAATTGTAGGCAGAGCGAAAGTTGGTAAGTGGTCGAAGCTAGAGGAACCCAGACTCAAGTGATGAAGGTGTCAAAAACATCAATAAGTTATATGGTCTAATTTTTGTTCACATTTGATTAATTTATGAAGATCTCTCCACCCCCCAAACTCATTGTGAAATGTGTTTAATTACTTTCTTCCAGATTTATGATTTGAAGTTGAACTAATCATGTGATATTAGTTAGAGTTAATGCATTATATGTTTATGTTATCACTTTTCTTGCTTATTAAAGTCTAGATTTATATGCTTAATAGGATATGAGGAAGGTTTTCATTATCTTTCTGTGTGGATCTAGAGAAAGGCTTATATCTATGATAATATTAGCTAGATTGTTCACAAAAGACAACAAGGGATCAACCATTTGATCATAGGTTTTCTTCATCTTCTTATCCTAGTTAGATGGATAACATAACCAACTAATTATGGAAAGTAGTTATTTTTATTCAATTGCCTTTTCAATGATCTAAACCTAATCATTAGGTACTTTTCCCTGAAACAAAAATGGTGACTCCACTGGGGGAAAATTCTTTGAGTTATTCCTATTAGGGATTCATCCCTCTATTTTTTTGTCTTTCTAGTTGGATCTAACATTTATATTTGTTATATTTCTTGTATGTTGCTATGGAACAAAAATAAAATTTTGTGATTTCTATATATTTTTGCATCTTGTATCCTTTTTGGTCCTGTTTAGGTGATTGTTTTCAGTAAGTAGTGAGTTCTCGTGACATTTTTTTAGAAAACCAACAAGCACACATGAGTTTCACTAAAGAAAATCAAGAGAAACATGATTGTTTCCTTTAGGAAACCTATGAGCATATCATATAGCTTGAAAACACGTTATAATCTTGGAAGTTACTCTTCCAGTTTTGGTTTTTATGAAAGATTGGAAGCTTTGGCTCTCGACAAAACATATTTGACAATGATTACATGCTTTTCATCGATTTATTTGAAAATATTTCAAAAATTTAAAGAAAAAAAAAACATTTTTTTCTTTTAGGAATTCTAGCTTAGTAGTGTTTCTGAAGTTGCATTTTTTAATTATTTTGGTTCATAGTTCTCATCATTGGAACTTCAAAAGAAAAAAAAATGCATCACATTTGTATTTTAGTTTGATCTCTTCCATTTTCGAAGTGTTTTCAAGAATTCCAATGTTTCTCCTTAAAGAAGAATATATATGTTTTGTTACATTTATCAATTTATTTATATGTTTCAACATTTTTTAGTCAATACACACCATCAAAGTTTCACTCTATTTACCCCTAGCTAATGACAACCATTAAGAGCAACATCAATCACTAAAATAAAATAGACTTGCTTTATCTTGATAATGACACACAATAGTCTAAGATTTGAGGGCCTTGGTGTAGGTTTAGAGAGTTAATTCTTGAAGGCCACAAAAATTGAAACTATGACTATTAAAGAGTGTAGAATCCATCAGTAGTGGAAAATATTAGTCAAGAAATCACACCTCACACATGCATTAGACATGAGGCCAAGCTACACAAGTGTAGAGATTATCCCCTCTTTCTTGTTTAGTGGGCTACATCATGTAATATGGAACTTTCGTAGAATTGGAAAGTCCTCAAGGTGACACTTATTCTCTATAGTTTCAAGTACATGACAAAGTTCAGTGTTTCCTAACCATATGAAAACACCTAACCTGTGATTGTTCTTCCCAACTACCAATCACAAAGTGGTAGCCATATTTGGTTTTCATAGGTTTTCACATAGGTGACTTCAAGTAATAAGTGCTTTCAATACCTAAAATAAACACATAACATATGCCTCAACTCCTATAGAGGGTTCCCATATTCATGAGGGTACTTACACCTTGGGTGATTGTTGCATGAGGGTTACCGTAAATGTCTCTCACACTTTCGCTAGTTGGACCTAGGCTCTCATCATCCTAGGATGAATTTCAAAAGGTCCTTATTTGGCTCTTCACCAATTAAATTTAAGACTTAATCACCTTGGGCCTATCATTGGAAGAGTGGTTTTGTTTTTAAACATTTTTAGCGGAGTACCTTTTTTGTGCAACATGTAGATATCCTAGGTTTTGAATGCTCACTCTTTACTTTTTGTTGAGTTTTGAGTTTTGAAAGTGGTTGAGATACTGACCTGTTAATCTCGGAGGATAAGGGGTATCCTTCCTAAAATCACATATCCACCTATTGAAAAGCATAGGTTGGACATTCTTGGCCACTCATCAAGTGAGTCAGAAGACTTGACACATACAACTTTGAACAACCCCATAGAGAACTTGTGTAAAATGATCATGTCTCTAAGGAATTATTAGAAAATGATTTTTAAGAGGATTAGATGGTAATATTACTATACCAAGAAGGGTGGAGATTAAATACATTCATGATCTATATTCAACCAATTTTAACACCATGTTAACCAACCATCATGGTATGTTTTTCATATAGATAGGATAATTTCCTCCTATAGATCTTGTTGACCATAGTTTCACATATCCTTGGTTCAACATGGTCGAAAATACAATATAGTTATCCATTGGGGGAATGAACCATTGTAGTTATATCTTTTCTATTGGGTTAATTATTACTTCCATTGTTATGTCTACTAGAGGTATCATTACTTCCATTAGTATCCCTCAGAGTAGTGGAAACATCTCTCTAGGAACACCACTTGTTAACCTAAGTATTCTACCTATATTTCCTATTTTTTGGATTCCAACAAGGGGCACCATTGCCCACATATATTATATTTCCATTTGGGAGTGGAAGCATGCACAGGTCTACACATTTTGGTGGGAATGGGTTCATTCCCTTTTCCAAAATCCCTATTGGTTGCACCATTGTTCTTAACATGGGATTTCCTTTTGGTATTTACATGAGTAGAAATATTTCATGTAGTGGGATGCCTGGGTCCTCCCACGACAAGACATAGAGTGTCACCACTACCCAGATGCATTTCCTAGCAACATTAAATCTTCCCAATATGTTAAGATTGAAAAATGACTCAATCTAGCACAATCCAACCTATCCTCCATCCTATCCAAGTTGCCCTTAGAGATTCCCAAATTTGAAGGAAATCTTAGAGAAGACTCATCAAATCATGTTATGACCTTCCATCTATGGTTCTCATCAAACTCACTCATGGATGAAATTATTCACCTAAGGATTTTCTAGTGCGCCCTAATAGGGGTTGCCACAAAGTGGTACATTGTGTTACCATGTCCTTCCCATAATAATTTTTCATCATTAGTGATCACATTTTTTACGAACTTTAAATTACCAATCCGACACAAGACTAGGGAAAATATCCTAACATTATTGTTAGGGTCCTAACCTCCCTAACCCATGAAGTAAATAGAATAGTATGTTTTTATATGTAACAAAGGTCGTCATTAGTAAATATTCCCTACGTAATAACATGAACACATCTAATGTAAGAATATTTACTAGAAGGTTCCACCTCTAGAAAGTTATTCCTCTATAATGTTCTCTAGAAGATAGAAATAGTATAAATAGGGGTATAAAACATGGAAAAGGTTGTCTTGGAAATCATTTGTACCAGAGATTTGCTTTGTTGGAGGTTTCCCCCTCGAACAGGCACGTAAAATTTTCTCTAAGATAATAAAGGTATCATCATTTGGATCTGTATTGTCATTGTGCTTACCATTTCATCTCTTTATATTAACTATTTTTGGTAATAATTCTGTTATTGCTCTGGATATTTCCTTTTGGTACCTTACAAGTGGTATCAGAGCTATTTCCTCTACAATTTTTTAGAAAAACAAATTTTAGGATAGATACATGTGTCGATGTCTTTAAAGCATAATGATTTGTCATTCAGTGGGTAAAATTGTGGTTGGGGGAGAACACACGCAGTAAATACACATGGTTTCACATGGTTACTCAAAACACATTGTTTCACCTAGTTAGAAACATGTATAGGCCCTGTTGGTACCCCTTCAAGTAGTACCACATTAGACAACACATGTACAACCATTTGTTCCCATGCAGCCTTTGGTATATAGGGAGTCCCATAGGTCTCCTGAAACCAATTGTATATCAACCAACCGACCACTTGACTGCTATAGTGGAACTGAGAACAACACTTAGGAAGACTACTCTTGCATACCTGGGTAATCGATTAGTACGACTAAGGGTATGGTTGGGACTCCTTAGTGAGAGCCATAATATATTGGGTCAAGTACTATTGTTGGACCCCGTTGGTATATCAGAGAGCTATAGCACAAGGCGATCCCTTATCTGTAGGAACCCTCAAAACCCTAACCCTTGCTACCAAAACATAACATAATAGAAACATAGTGAAAAATTTGCACATCTAGTGTGCACAACCTTTCTTCCTGCATCCAGGTTGCACAATTCCTACACAATTTCAACCATTAAGAATTTTGGCATTTTGTCACTACAATATTATTCATATAGGAGTATAACTCCACAAGAGTAAACAAAAAAATGAGTATAGGGGTCCCATCGACACCCTTATTTGGGACCTATCCCATTGGATTCCTCTCTTCGCACTGATTGTAGTGGTACCCCTCACTCATAATCTTGTTTTTATGTGGATCCACCCACCCTCCCTCGCACCCTTATTCGGGACCTCACCCACTAGATTCCTCTTTTCGCACTGAACACTGTGATACCACTCTCTCATAATCCCTTTTGTACAAACCCAATAGCTCTATTTTTCTCGTTTATCCCTGATGGCCCACAACCGCAAACAAGACCTTTATAACTGCATTAATGCTTTGGAAAATACCATGACCAACCTTGACAATGGAGTCAAAGGAGCTACTTAGAAATCAATTCCCTTAATTCTTGGAACAATAAATTGTATAATCGACTCACTAAATTGGATGAAATATCTAACCAGATGGACTCCCTATCCACATGATTGTGTAAATTTAAGGGTAATATATCCTATGAACAACCTTCAGTACACCAAGAGGGAATTGAATCCTCCCATTCTAATCCCTTTCATTATATCCCCCTTACTCGTGACCTGCATCTTCCCAGAGTTGAGGTGAATAAATTTGATGGCTCAGACCCCACGGGTTAGGTCACTCAAATGGAACAATATTTCTCCTTTCATGGCATCACTTATGACTTGGTAAAAATTTGTATCTATGTCCTTTATTTGGATCCTGAATGATGGAAATGGTGGAAATGGCGTAAAACTTCACACTGTGAGTATATTTCTTTGACCCAATTTGTTGCATACCTTTATGAACGCTTTGACACAGACACACATCATTTGGGTCATTTGACCAAGATTGAACAGTCTGGTACAATGGAAGAATACATTGTTTCTTTCGAGCAATTGAATTTCCAAACCAAATGCATGTATGACACCTTCTTCCATGAATTCTTTATCAATGGCCTTAAGGATGACATTTGAGCTCATGTTCTAATGGATTTCCCCCAGACCTGTCTTGAAGCTACTCATTGCACCAAGGAAGCACAATAGGTAGTCTCTTCTCAAATTATAAATCCCTCCTTTAGTCCTCATTCATGTCCCACCAATCCAACCCCCCCTTCCCCTCCTCTTAAGATCTAGAAACTAACCTAGGTAGAAATGGTTGAATTCCAACTTAAGGTTATTTTCTACAATTATGATGAAAAATATTTATCGATGAATAAATTTAAACATTTTGGAAGAGGATAGTGATGTTTCCCATCTTGAAGTGTTTCCCCAAGTCGATGACCATATCCCACCCTTTGATCCACCATAATTTGAACCACTCACCTCTATGAATTCTCTCACTAGTATCTCCGCTCCCCAAACCCTTAATTTAATTAGCTATCTCAAGAATCATAAATTCATTATCACTATTGAAAATGGTAGAACCTCTCCCCAGGTGTAGGACAATCGGTGACAGAGTGTGTTGTTAAAGAACTCTGTGATGTTAAAGTCATCCGTTCGAAACCTGCAGGGACGAAAAATCAAGCCATGTTAAGGGTTGGTGTGTCTCAGGCTGTGTGCGATCCCTGGGTGATTTTGACGGTGTAGATGCCCCTGAGTCGCGGTTTCTTAGCCACATGTTAGCCCCACATGTCATGGACAAACTAACAAACAAACAAAAAAAATACAATGGTAGAACCTTTATTCATTGACGAATTTTCCAAGAGACCCTTTGCTATATCCATGTAGTCAATAACCTCCAAATCATGATTGCTAATGGTGGTTCCATGAAACTTGGGGTTCGTTGTGAAAATATGCACCTGCATATTGGTCATTATCACTTGAAATCCCACATGCTTTTTATTGACATGGGTGGCTCTAACATTGTTCTCGGTGATGAATGGTTACACACACTGATCCGAAATCGGATTCAGCAGACTGTCAGGGCATAAAAAATGCTCAAAAATGAAAGTGATCAGAATCCTATGAAACCAACACCATTGCGTCTGGCTCGTCTTCCTGATTCCGGTGGTATAATTTTTATCGCAAACGGAGTCCGTATGAAGAAGATATCGCATTCTGTCCGCCGAGCCAAACAGGCAAAAATTTGGGATGATGACTGTACCTGTCCGTACAGACACGTGTCAGTCCGTACAGCTGACGTGGCGGCGTCCGTACAGTGACGTGGCGATTCCGTACAGTGACACGTAGCAGAATCAGGAGATGACACGTGGCAGGTCCGTATAGGACACGTGGCAGCCTCAGGCAGTGACACGTGTCAGGCAGTTTTGGCATTTTCGGCGCCCAGTTGGACCAATCCCGAAGTGACACGTGTCACCACTGGAAGGGTGACACGTGGCAGGGTGACGTCAGCAACATACATGGCGGATGACGTCAGCATCGTACGGAGGGATGACGTGGCAGATGACTTGGCAGTACGACAGAGTTGACGTGGCAGGCTTACGTGGCGGATGATGTGGCAGTACGGCGCGCTGACGTAGCAGTTGACGTGGACGAATCATCGGTTGACACGTGGCATGCTTTGGGCGAATGGTGAGGTGCCACGTGGCCCAATCACAGGCTGCCACGTGGCACCCCGGGTTTAGCCAATGACGGCTATGTTAAAAATTATTTGGGCCCGGGGGATTCGAACCCCGGACCTCCTCCACATCGCAAGCGCCTTCGCAATAGCCTCCGTGACCACTACGCCATACTGTGTTACTTGTTAACATGTTGGCGGGTAATTGTTTTAACCTTGGTTTATGTGTGCAACGGACGGGGGGCGGGCCGGGGCTTAGCCCCGACCTCGGTCCTATGTGTTGTATGTAATCCATTGGCGGGAGGTTAAACGTCGCGCGCAAGGTTTAAACGATTCTTTTGTTAAACATTAACCGTTATGTTATGGTTTATATTCAACGGTTATATTATAACTGTTATGTGCGCGCGGGTATTTTATATGTTAGCCCGTGGTTTGTATGTGCGGTTTAAACGGTTATAACCGTTAACCGTTATGTAATCAAATGGAGCGCGGGTATATGCGAACAGTTTGGCCCATGGTTCTAGCTATGGAGCGGCATATGACCAAGTGTTAGAGCACGGTTAGGGCCAGCGCTAGCCCTTTGGGCTAGCGCTTGGCCATATTAAACGCCATGTGACCGTGCCAAGGAGGGTCGCGCCCAACTTTGGGGGCTTAGGCCGTTTTAAAAACTAATTTATGGTTTAAAGTGGGTTTTTGAACCACTTTTTGATTATTTAATGTAATTTAACCCTTTATTAATGTAATTGGGGGTTATTAGACATTTTTAAAGCCTAATTCTTGGGAGGAAGTTGGAGATTGCAACCAACTTTCCCAACTATTTAACCAAGGCTATGTTGAGGCCATTGGGGT
>ML806467.1:89652-116899 GCA_009831015.1 Picea engelmannii
CAATTACCTCATGGAGCAAGAGCCCTCTCTGATGCAAGTCCAGGCCGGTAGTGATGGAAGCTGGTACTGCTGACAGGACAAAGCCGGCTGAGAAAAAGAAAGGTGGGCCCTCCAGGGCCATGCTCAAGTCGCTCCTGCTCTCGATACTCCATGTCTAGGACCATGTGGGCCTCGAGACATGATCTCCTAGTTATCCCTAGATATCGGGGATAACAGGACTTAGCCAAAATAGGGGACTTGTACCTTTACCAGAACCATACCAAAATCAAAGTTTATGGGTGTGAATTACCTCCATACAAGATGCCAAAGTACCTGCCTATCTGAATCTTTTCTTTGGAATACATTAGACAGATGATCGACTCTGATGATATCCACTTAGTGTCATTCAAGAAGAAGCAACATCTCAAGATCAAGAGCCAAATTGGTTCTTTCATTTGCAACAACATAGTTGCAGGAGAATAAGCCAATAATCTCTTAAAAGAAATGAATTTTAGTTTGAGTTTCCCATGGAATTATGACTCCTTTGGTATCATATCAGAAACCAGGCTCAAATAGAAGACTTCCCCTTATTCTCATGTTCCAAATCCTGGAGTTGAAAAGTTTATGAATCAGACAGAGTGACAGGAAAATACTTTACTAGAGACAGAAGAGCAACCTTCACCTGCCAACATTTCGCATACTAGCACTCCTCAGGTACAAGCATAAAAGAGAGCCAGGAAATAAATCTCTCCTTCAATCACAGAGGTGTCATTAGAAGACTTCCAAGTCTACAGGAAGAGGACCAAGACTATCCACACACCTGATAGGCTTAGAGAAGGAGAAACATAGTCCACAATAGTTATAGAGGGACCACACTCATGTATGTTCTCAGGCAGCCAACACATAGTGTCCACTTCCTCATCCAAGAAGCAAATAGATACTACATTGTCAGCTGAGTCCTCACAGGAGCCCACAGGACATAGTATCTTTGATAAGTATAAAATGATTAAACAAAGAAATGAACTTCTGACCAATAGCACATATGCCCATTTCTGGAAGCAGACATCCAAAGCTCAACACAGATTACTATCTGCATTCGACACGCATAAGGGAAGGATGCACATGGCATTCTTACAAGCACATGTCCCTCATCCCAAAACCATTTCTTATTACAAGAAAACATCATTTGAGTTTGATATGAAAGAGGTCCATCCAGCATATCAAATGGACATGCATAGGCAAATAGGGGAGATGATTTTCTCCACCCTGACAAACACTTCACTGGCTGCCTCAAAGTTGCAGGTATATTTTAACAATTTCCAATCCCAACTGAAGCTAGAAAATATATCATCCTTATCCAAAGATAATAAAATCAAATCCCTAGAGGAGTTGGTGCTGAATATTGGCTATGACCTATCCAATGCCAAGGTAGTTGAGGAACTCCTGAAGAAGAAAAATGTTGACATAGCATCTCTGAGGAAACAATTGAAACTTCCAACCACTGAAGATTCACAAGCAAAGGAAATGGATGAAAGTGAAGACCACAAAGAGGATATGTTGAAATTGATAATGGAGACGAATGCACAAATAAAGGAGATGGAGGTTGAGCTAGATAAGTTGGTTAAAGATAAGGAACAAAGTGTGCAAATGGATGTCATCCCACTAGATGCAGTTCCTCTCACAGGAATTAGTACAACAACAACAACCACAACAACAAAGATTCCATCAGCCATCCTAGTGAAAATTCTTGATGGTTCTAATAAGTTGGTGAAGTCAATGGAGGACATGACCCTTCAAACAAAAGAAATCAGAAGATTGCAAGAAGAGGTTAAAAACCTCCAGAAGCTGAAGTACATGTTTCAGTCCAACTACAACACAACAATGCATAAATAAAAAAGACGCAGCCAAGAAACACAAAAGTTGTAGAAGGAGACTGTCATGGCCAAGACACTGTCTGAAGCCAAGGAAAACATCTGGATGGACATCAACAAGTCAATGGAAGAGATATGGCCACCCATAAAAATTGTGTTTGAACAACATGAACTGGTACAGAGATCCAAACAAACAATTGACAAGATAAGGGAAGAATTAGGAGAGAGGCCTACACAGGCCACTGAAATCATCATATTTTTAAAATCCAAGACCAAAGAGGAGTTAGAGACACTGGAAATCGAAGACGGGACAAAGACCATCCTTGAGGTCAAGAAGGTCTTGACCAAGAAAGGATTAATCCTGCAACTAGAAGAAAAATCTCAGACGATGGACATTGGGTTGCAGAGATTTTTCAGCAAGGTCGACACATTGCACAAGAAAGGGATTCCGGGACTACTAGTGATAAATGATAAGCTCATCACTCTATCAAACTACAAGAAGAATATCCTCATAGTAGCGAAAGATGGTTCTAAATTTGTAGGTATACAAGGGAGCATTACTGGCAAGGCTTTCTTAGAGACCTTACAGTTGGACCTGAGCATCCAACATGAGATAAAATACATTTTCATCACAAAGCCCACTTTTTCCAAGTACACTGAGATGGACGAAACATACAAAAGGTTACTCAAGGTTTCCATCCCTAGTCAAAAGAGGTGGGAAGACCTATGTGCTTTACTTGAGTAAAGGTGATGTGGATTTCCGAGTCAGCATGAGGAAGATAGTCAAGTCAAAGTGATGAATCACCAACTACTTTCCCCAGAATCAACACCGAGGATTCGAACAGATCATCAACATTCCTATTATTTTGTAATCTGTAATCTAGTTAGTTAGATTTTTTATCCACAATATCCTGATCATTAATGACATGATCAGATGTAATCGTTGTATAAATACTTCTCACTTTGAAGTATTGAGGGTTGATTTTTGTGCCCAAGGAGCTATTTGTATAATATTTTCAAAAAGATCGACCATTAATAAAAATACTATTCACAGGATTCTTGCGTTTGAACGTTGGTGATGTTTATCTTTCTCTGTTAATGTTTATCTTTCTTTGTAATCATTATTTTTTCTGTTTCTAATCATTAAAAGGAAGTTAATGAACAAAATGTGTCTCATGCACTCTATTTTTGGTCTTTTAGTGATCTACATGTTATTCGTCTGATATTAAGTAAAGAAATTCATAACTGCTTCTTTGTTTGGTTGACTTTCTCACCTGTTCTATCTTTTTCATCCCATTTAATTCTAATATATCCAACGTTTTCACTATATTTCCCTATAAAGGAATCTTATAAAAAATTGTTTACGATTCTAATCTTTAATACAGACCCTATAGCCCGATGGAATTTTAATACAAATTCTTTAGCCAATCTTATAAACAAATAAACAAACTCAGATATTTCTTAACTAGCCTAATATCTAAAAACTAAACAAATCTAAATCGTATAGAGAGATCCCTCTCTGAAACTGGCAGGGCTAGATCCTAGTTTCAAAAGTTGTTTTGGTAAGTTACCTCTGTCAATTTCTTCTGCCCTTGACAACCTCTGGGAATTATAGAGTGCTAACAAGGGGGAGGTCATGTTAGGGTCCCAACTTCCATAACCCCTTGAGTAGATAGAATAATATTTTTTCTATGTAATAAATTCCATCATTAGTAAATAATTCATATGTAATAATATGAACACATTTAATGTAAGAAGACTTACTAGGAGGTTTTTCCTCTAGAAAGTTCTTCCTCTAGAATGTTTTCTAGAAGATAGAAATTGTATAAATAGGGGTAGAAAGCATGTAAAAGGTTGTCTTGGAAATCATGTGTACTATATCTCTTCTATGTTGAAGGTTTTCCCTTCGAAGTGGCACGTGAAATTTTCTCTCAATATAATAAAAGTATCATCATTTGGATCTATATTGTCATTGTGCTTATTGTTTCATCTCTTTCTGTTAACTAATTTTGGTAATAATTCTGATGTTTCTCTACATATTTTCTTTCGGTGCCTTAAAATTATTCAAACATAATACATCCACCCACATCTCTAATCACACCCATGAGTGGAGAAAAATACGACGAATGATTACAACTGGAATATTTGATTGTTGATTAATTGATTGGTTCGTAAAGTATCTATTACCAAGTATTGCTAAAGATGTCACGCTGTCAGGGGCAATGACTAAGGACGTAGTTATTCTAAAATCCCAACAATTGGACTTGATTTATTCCCAATCTATGATGTTGTATGAGATTATTCCTAATCCACCATCATTAGAAATCAACCCCACAAGTCTAATGCCAAGGCCTCATGCCAATGATGTGATTGGTTATGTAGGAAACATTGCAATTGAATAGGTGAGAAATAATATGGCATAAGTTTCCTTACATTCTAATACACCTATATTTTCTCATTGCACTTAGATTTCCTCAGGCCCCACCTATACCTTCAATGTCTATTCAATCTAGAAAGAAAATATGAAGGGAAATTAGTAACCCGAATGAAAGAAGAAAGGGAAAAAGAAAAAAACATAACTTTGTACTAGGGCTTACAAATAATAGTGACACCAATAATGTTTCTAAAGGAAAGAAAGTGAAATTCCTTTGCAATATTTGTAAGTAATATCACCTTACTCACCAATGTCCCAAGTTGAAGGAGATTCAATAATGGATGGCATAGAAGGAGTCTCAAGAAACTCATGTAGTCCTTACTAACCCATTCCTTCTACAAGGGAAATAAATGATTGCTAGTATTTATAAACTTGCACCTCCACAATGGGGAAATCGAGGCAAAAATATTCATGTGAATATTTACATATGTGATAAGGATACTAACCACTAGAACCGAGCTCATAATTACGAGTCTCTGTCATTTGGATCTACGAGTAAGGATAGTAAGCATCCATGTCACAACAAAAATATCCCTTGATCCAGAATCGGATCCAGAAGCCTGACAGGGCTTAAAAATGCTCAAAGTGAAAGTGCTCGGAATGCGACGAAACCAGTGCCATTGCATCCGTCTCGTCTTCCTGATTCCGATGGTATATTTAGTTCGTCAAACGGGCTCTGTATGCCTAAGATATCACGTTTTGTCCGAAAAGGCAAACTGGCAAAAAAAAGGGATGACTGTACAGTCCGTACAGTGCCACGTGGCATGATGACTATACATGTTGTACGGTATGTACAAGTGACGTGGCAGCTCTAGGAGGTGACACGTGGTAGGATGATTTGGAATATGGGCAGACAGTTGGACCAATCCAGGGGTGACACATGTCACCACTGTAAGGGTGACACGTGGCACAGGATGACGTCAGCAGGTACTATGGCAGACACATGGAAGACGCACAGGCTGACAGGTGGCAGGCACGTGGACCATTCAGCAATTGACACGTGGAAGTTTGTGGTTGGTCGTTGAGGTGCCATGTGGCCCAGTCGTGGGCTGCCATGTGGCACCCTGTGGTTGGCTAATGGTTTTGTGTAAAATTTATATGGTTCGGCCGGGATCGAACCCGCGACCTATCCTCCAGGCAACGGACTGGCAGGACCGGGCTAACCGCCCGGCCCACGGGTGGTTCTTACTATACATATGGCATAAAATTTATTTATGTTGGTTTAAAACTTAATGCGGAGGCGGAAAGGGCCGGGGCTTAGCCCCAGCCCTTGGTTTCATTCCTCGGCACGACCACGACCACGAGCGCGGGGTTGAAACGACGCGGGTGTAATGGATAGGGTCCAGCCCCCGGATCCCAGGCAGATCCCATAGGACTGGGGCCTATCCACAAAAAGGGCGCGGTTAAATAGTTAGCCCGCGGGTTTATGCAGAGCCACCGAACTAGGAGCCGGGGAAATGGGGGCTAGCGCACAGCCCTATGGGCTGGCGCTTGGCCACATAATGGCCCATATGACCATGCCAGAGGGGGTGTGCGCCAGATGAAGGGGGATTATGCCCAAAATTATACAGAAGTGGGTTATTTTGTATAGTTTTTGGATTTTATTTGTTATTTTGCCTGATATTAGTGGATTTTCTCCATTATTGGGAGATATTGGGCATTTTTGGAGCCCAAATTTTGGGAGGAAGTTGGAGATGGATAACCAACTTCAGATCTATAAAAACCAGGCCTGTTTGAGGCCATGGAGGTCAGTCAGAGCAGAGTTATGCTGAAGAGAAGCCAAGCCAAATCCATTTTGATGCAGGGAAGCTATTGAGGAGCAGATGTTGTGGGGCCATTTCTGGGAGCTCCGGACGTCCGTTTTGCATGCCATTTTCTTTGTAGGGTTCTAGAGATCTGGACGAACATGATCAGATCAGTCTTGTAGCCAATTAGAACTGCTGCGATGTATTTTTGATCTTTTGAACAGAAATAAAGAAGCCTCCCCCACAGAGACAAAGGCCCGGAGACGTAGGCAAAGTTGTGCCGAACTCCGTTATCAATTCTCGTCTTATGGTTTGTTTTTTATTACTTCATTTCATATCTGCATATGTGTATATGGCTGTCATAATTCCTCTTCTTTCCTCATTCTTTCACTAAGTTTCTCAAATGGTTAATTAACGCATGAAAAATTAAAACTCAACCATAGTCATTAAAAGATCCTACGGATCATCCCTCTTGTGATAGAGAATATAGTAGTTGATGTGATGCCTCCCCTCCAAAGGTAGTTTTATGAAGGTACACACAATCCAAATGCTCAAGCTACCTAGAATTATAACATTATAGAAGCTTTATCCCAAGCTCATTATGTCATGTTCATTCTAGAACTCCTTCAAATATTCCCTCTGTAATGAAAGGCATTATTAACCATTATTGGTGGGATCTATTTGTCTAATGCACATTTGATAATTTTTTACTCATACCATTCCAAGCCTAAACTTTCCCATCACATTTCTTTTCATATCTGGGTATCTTCACATAGCCCTAACATATTTAGATATTTGGTGGATGAAGGGGATTCCACTTGTGTTATCATTAGATAAATCTTTTAGGTAAAAAATGTGTCTCGAAAAAAATTTAATATCAACATTAACTTTAAAATAACCAATAGGATTCAAGATAATGATGTCAACCATAAGGGTAAATAGTTTTGGAGTGAAAGAAAAAAAAAACATTTTTTTAATTATATAGGTTTACTCAAATTTCAAGTGTAGGCACTTGATGGATGCGTAATTAAATTCCACATCCAAAAAATACCTACTTTGCATACTTTTGCTAGACCCACAGTGATATAAACTGGAAATACATGTTTCTTGAAAAAAACACATTTTTGTTTTATGTATTTTCGGTTTATATCATTGTGGGTCTAGTAAAAGTATGTAGAGTGGGTACTTGTTGGATGTAGAATTTAATAATGCATCCAAATTTCAAGTG
Organism: Picea engelmannii; assembly: GCA_009831015.1. Taxonomy (NCBI): domain Eukaryota; kingdom Viridiplantae; phylum Streptophyta; class Pinopsida; order Pinales; family Pinaceae; genus Picea; species Picea engelmannii. The sequence continues at coordinate 96,910 of ML806467.1, forward strand.
TAGGTACTCATTGAATGTATAATTAAAAAGTCACATCCAACAAGTACCCACTCTACATACTTTTACAAGACCCACAATGACATAAACCAAAAATACATGAAAAAATATGTTTCTTGAAAAAGAAACATGTTTTTGATGTATTTAAACTTTATATCAATGTGGGTCAATTAAAATCATGCAGAGTGGGCACTAGTTGGATTTGAAATTTAATTTTGCATCAAATGAGTGCCTACACTTGAAATATTAGTAAACCTATAAAGATATAAGTTGAAAATATGATAAAAAATTAGTTTTATTTCTTTCCCTTTGAAAACTCATAAATCTTATTTTATTATTTTCCTTAGGAGGCCCATTTTAAACCTCGACATTTATCTAATGGTCCTTGTCATGTTGAAGAGATTTAGGTTCTCCTGAGCTAGTTTCTTCTTCCATGATGTTGAAAGAATTCAATTCCCATTCTTTCAAACCCCATGGGATTATCCTGACCCTCCTAGTTGAACCAAGGGGTAAAACTATCTCAATTGAGGTTAAGGTGGTCAATGTGCTATTAGAATACAATATCTTATTAGAATATAGCTAGATATATTCCATGACGATTGTTGTGTCTTATGTATTTCAAATCATTGGATTCCCTCATTAGGGACATATAGTAATTATTCATTAGTTGTCTTACTACATGCCTGATCCTTCTTCTACCAACGGGTCAAATATCCTAATGGTGGATAATTTCATAGGGGATGCATGAAAGTGTCGATGTTGGGATGTTCAAATATTCATCCTTAATGGGTACATTATTTCTCCCTCCATAGGTTTGTTTCATTGACTCTTCCCCTATATATGTGATTTTCCTATCATCACTAATTATTAAGCCCTAAATGGTGGCACATTACCCCTTAATTGGGGAATATTACATTAGTAACATTATTTTATTTATGCCGGCTTGGGTCCATTAGTTGTAATTGTACCTCCTAGTCTCCTATATATACCAAGGAAACATTTTCATTTGGAATCATCTTGTATTTGGACATTTATATGGTGTATACGGAGGTTGCCCCCTCAAAGAGGATTATTATATGAAATTATCTCTTTTTCAAGGCGTTGAGTACTTATTCTGAGGTTTTTCTATGCTATATTGATATTTGGTTTTTAACATATGGTATCTGAGCTCAAGGTCTTGGGGTTTCGCTGCCACATCTGAGACACCTTGGCATTTTCACTATAATTTTTTTTCTACGATGTTTCAGAAGGAACCCCTTCGAGGATATTTATCAGATGAATCAAGGTACGTTGGGTTCCAATTTTAGATCCAGAGGCCTTATACTTTCGGAGATACAGCCTGTGTAAGATAGGGTTCTGGCATCATCCTGAATTGAGTCATTGAGTAATTTTCACTATAAACAATTTTCTGTAACATTTCATACCTTGAAAGCCGGAGGCTATTCACAGAAATTATTAAGGTATCTGTGATAAAAATTGAAGCTTCTGGGTCATCTTACATTTGTAGATACACCCTGTGGAAGATAGGGTATCTGACCAGTCCTATTGACTAGTCTCAAGTAGGTGTTCCGAGTAAAACAATCATACCTTCTTCCTAGAGTATGAAAATTGAGTGAGACTAGTTGCATTGTATAGGGGATAGTCCTTAGTATGTCTGGTACAATTTTCATAATTTTATATCAATTATTTTGTGTGGGGCACACTATACATGTAAGATATCCTAGAAAGGCCAAAAATCAACAAGTTGTGGGGAAGCTACCGTAAATTCCACTTGGCGCATCCATTTTTTATCATACCTGTGTAATTGCAGAGAACAAATATCAAAGAACTACAAAAATAAATTTTCATTCCCAGAATGGCAGAAACTTTGGATATACAATAGAAGAAAGATTGTCTAGAAGAACCACCTCAAAATCAAGGTTTAAAAGTGATACTTGGCCAACATGCCACCAAAAAAGGGAACTTCTACACCAAATAATCCTCCATACAATCCTACTTGGACTCTTGATGAAGGTGAAGAAATGTGTAGGGACATAAAGGATTTACAAAAGAAGACATTGACAAAAGATGAACTACAAGGGATGATGAATTCAACTGAAGCTAAATTGGAGGAAATAATGGATACTAAGATGGATGGTTTAAAAAGGGAGGTCATGGAAGGATTGAAAATTTTCCTAATAGAGAGGACACCTCAAAGTGAAAATATATCCCATGAAATTCATGATGAGGACACAAGGAAGATGAATCAAGAATGAAGAAACTCCAACTTTGGGTTGAAGACCAACCACGTTCCTAAGATCGATATGAGGAAGTTTCATGGAAAGGAACCAATCACATGGATACTTCAGATGGAGCAATTCTTTGATCTACATAATGTGCCACATACACAAAAGGTACAAATTGCTTCTTTATATTTAGAACCCAATCAATTTGTATGGTATCGATGGCTTTGTTCTCGTAAATCATTCATCACTTGGACAATTTTCACAGAAGAAATGATAGAACACTATGAGGATACAAGGATCAATACCTTCTTTAGCCAATTGATAAATCTCAAGAAAAAGGGTTCAATTATAGAGAACATTGAGAACTTCCAAAGATTGAATATAAAGGTAACAGATATTTCAGATGAGCACTTGATTGATGTATTCATAGGAACTTTAAGGGATAACATTCAACATGAGGTTCACCTTTGGGAACCCAAATCATTGGAGAATGCATTTAGGGTGGCAAGAAATGTTGAAAGTAAAAATATGGCTATGGCTACTAGAAGGACCAATCCTAACATCCATCGAGAGAATAATGCTCCTTCTTCTAAAACACCTCAACCTACAAGTTTGACACCTCAAAAATTGGAGGAAAGAAAATGAAGAGGTTTATGCTTTAATTGTGACAACAAGTATAGTAAGGGACATAAGTGTGGCGAGAAGAAATTATTCTACATAGATTGTGAAGAGGAAGAAGAACAAGAACTAGAACAAGAACCATCTCAAGATGAAAACGTAGAAGCGATTTCTTCTGAAGAGTTGACTCCCACGATATCGTGTAATGCATTAGCTGGAATTAACACTCCTCAAACCCTCAAGATTGAAGGATATATCAAAAATAAAAAGGTAATAGTCCTAATTTATTTTGGTAGTACCCATAATTTCATTCACTATAAATTAGCCAAAGCTCTCAATTGCTTTGTATATCCAGCGCCGGAGTTTCAAGTAATGATTACAGATGGAGGAACTATCACTTTCTCAGGAAAATGCAATAAGATCAATCTTACTATGTGGGAATATGTAATGAATAGTCTAATGATTGCTATACCCATGGGTGGTGTTGATGTCGTAGTAGGAATCCAATGGTTAAAATCATTAGGAATAGTGGCTTTTAATTTTCAATAACGTTTCATGAAATTTTCATTGGAAGGAAAAGAAATTGAGTTAAGAGGTATCACAAGGAAACCCAGTAAGGTGATAAGCTCTAATGGCATGACAAAATTATTGAAAAAGGGGCATGAAGGTGTTATTGCACAACTATGCTCACTATATTTTCAAACATCTATGCCATCTATTCCCCTAGATCTCCAAGGGATCATTAATAAGCATTCCAAAGTATTTGAAGATATTCCCAAAGGTATTCCACCCACTCCAAATCATGATCATGTTATTCACCTAATTCCTGGGAGTGTTCCTCCTAACATCAGGTCGTATAGATACCCTTATTCCCAGAAGAGTGAAATTGAGCGTATGGTTGAAGAAATGTTAGAGGCTGGCATTATTAGACCTATCCAAAGTTCTTACTCTGCATCGGTGGTAATGGTATTCAAAAAACATGGCTCATGGCGTATGTGTCCAGATTATAGAGAGATCAACAATATCACTATTAAAGATAAGTTTCCCATTCCTGTCATTGATGAATTTTTATATGAACTACATGGAGCAATCTATTTCACAAAGTTGGATCTCCGTTCAGAGTATCATCAGATTAGAATGAAGGAAGAAGATATCCCAAAAACAACATTCTAAACTCATGAAGGCCAATATGATTTTTTGGTCATGCCTTTTGGCCTTACAAATGCACCTTCCACATTCCAAGGGTTGATGAATTCCGTTTTCAAGCCCTTCCTTCGAAAATTTGTGTTAGTATTTTTTGATGATATACTAATCTATAGAAAGTCTTGGGAGGATCATGTGCGACATGTTGACGAGGTGCTACAACTACTAAAGGAGCAACAACTATATGCCAAACCGTCCAAATGTCTCTTTGGGGTGAAGGAGGTAGAGTATTTGGGTCATATTGTATCTCATGAAGGTGTCAAGGTAGACCCTAACAAGATTAATGCCATGATGGACTGGCCGATTCGAAAACATTGAAGAATCTTAGAGGATTTTTGGGTTTGACAGGATACTATCGCAAGTTTGTTCGAAACTATGGGAGAATAAAAACACCTTTAATGACACTAACTAAGAAGGATGCATTTTCATGGACTCTAGAGGCAACTAAATATTTTGAACAACTTAAAGAGGTGATGTGTAAAGCTCCTGTCTTGTCCATACCAGACTTCACAAAAACCTTTATTATGGAATGTGATGCCTCGGGAAATGGAATTGGTGTTGTCCTAATGCAAGAAGGAAGGTCCCTATATTTTGAAAGTCGGCCACTCAAGGGAAAGGACTTACACAAACCCATTTATGAGAACGAAATGATGGAAATACTACATGCATTGAATAAATGGTGCCCTAACCTAATATGGTAGGCACTTCAAGGTCAAAACAAATCATGATAGTCTTAAATACTTCTTGGAACAAACACTATCTTCAAAAGAACAAAAAAAATGGGTGACCAAGATATTGGGTTATGATTTTGAAATCATCTATAAAAAATGGAAGGAAAATGTTGTGGCAAATGCACTCTCAAGAAAGGATGAAGATGTTGAGTCCTTTCTCTGTGCTATCTCGATCATCCAACCCGATTGGATAATAGAAGCGAGGGATGAATGGAAGAATGACGAAAATGTGTGGAATCTCATTCAAAGGTTGCAGCAAGATTCCAGTGCATCAGATACATTTACATGAAAAAATGATTCACTGTGGTACAAATATCGTTTATATTTATGTAAGAAATCCCAACTCAAACAAAAGGTACTATTGGGATTGCACACTTGTCTGGTAGGGGGGCACTCAGGATTTTTTAAAACCTACCATAGGGTTAAGAAGGATTTTTTTTGGGATGGCCTTAAAACTGATGTTCAAATATTTATAGTAGAATGTTTGGTTTTACAAAATAAGGTGGAAACAATTAAGACCCCAGGTCTTTTACAACCATTATCCATCCCAAGTCAACATTGGGAGGAGGTTTCCATGGAATTCATCACAGGGTTACTGAAGCATGAAGGAAAGAGTGTCATCATGGTGATTGTTGATAGACTGACCAAGTACGCACACTTTTTTTCACTCTCTCATCCCTTCAAATCCAGTACAGTTTCCACCACATTCATAGAGACCGTTCAAAAACTACATGGAATCCCAAAGATTATTGGAAGTGATAGAGATGCTATCTTCACTGGACATTTTTGGACATAATTATTTTCTTGTTTGGGTACTCAATTGGCTCATAGCTCATCCTATCATCCTCAATCTGATGGACAAGTCGATATAGTGAATAAATGTATGGAAGGCTACCTTCGTTTATTTGTCTCTGATAAACAAATACAATGGTTCAAATGGTTACCCTTGGCAGAATGGTGGTATAACACTTCCTTTCATACTGCAACAAAAATGACACCATCATCACTTCTTCTCTAAAATAAAAATATAATGTTCAAGCAGTGGAAGATCACATCGAGCATCAACAACAAGTTCTCTAAATCTTAAAGGAAACCTGACCATGGCACGGAATCGCATGAAACAACAAGAAGATCAACATCCTAGTGAAAGAAGTTTTGAAGTAGGGGATTGGGTGTTTTTAAGACTACAACCATACAAACAGATGTCCCTCAAGAAAGACCAGAAGGATAATAAATTATCACCAAAGTACTATGTCCCTTATAAGGTGTTGCAAAAGATTGTTACTATGGCATACAAATTGGAGTTGCCTGCATCCTCACGAGTACCCCCAATTTTCCATGTTTCATGCTTAAAGAAGGTTATAGGTGAAAAGATACAAGTTCAAACCATATTTCCAAAACTTGACGAGGAAGAAAAAATCATATTGGAGCCTAAAGCCATCACTGACACAATAATTCTGCAGTTGAGGAATAGATCCATTTCAGAGTATCTCATTAAGTGGAGGAAACTTCCTGCTGAAGATTCCACTTGGGAAGATGAGTCTTTTATACAGATGCATCCAGATCTACTCAAGCGTTGTGGAAAACACTTGTCTCGAGGGGAGGGGCATGTTAAGCCCTAAATAGTGTCACATGACCCCTTAATTGGGGAATATTACATTGGTAATGTTATTCTATTTATGTTGGATTGAGTCCATTAGTTGTAATTGTACCTCATAGTCTCCTATATATACCAAGGAGACATTTTCATTTGGAATCATCTTGTATTTGGACATTTATATGGTGTATAAGGAGGTTTCCCCCTTGAAGAGGATTATTATCTGAAATTCTCTCTTTTTCAAGGCATTGAGTACTTATTCTGAGGTTTTTCTATGCTATATTGATATTTGGTTCTTAACACTAACACCACAATTAATTTTCAAATGTCCTATTTTGAAAGGAATACTAAACCACGACACTTGGTTCCTTTCAAACTATCATATCTTGGTGAATATTATAGCTAGTGCCAGATCCATATGAATTTTCATTTGGTACTAGGCTATGCCTTTGTCTATAATTGATGTTTCTTATCAATCTATTTAGATGGCCTATGTAGAACTTGATCATAATGTTTCCCCTTAAGAGGATTATGATCAATTTACTACACTTGTGTGGGCATTCAACCCTCCCAATTCTCAATAGTTTTTTGATATGGTCTTTCCTTCAAATGAATCTATCCTAGAGATAATAACTTGATTTGAGAGACCTTGGGAGGATATGCACCATTGTTTGTACTTTCTTCCCAAATTGGATAAAATTGAGGTTGGAGACAAGGGTTTCCCATGGAGATTTTGAATGGTACCAAAGTCATGTACCTACACACAATGTGTATGCAAAAGTAAATATGGAAGATATTTCTATGATGTTGACAATTGATATCTCTACAAAGCCCGACATTGTGGAAAATGTCCTTATTGGAACAAACTATTCCCTTGAATATTTTCAAATATATATTGCTCTTTTTAAGGAATATTGTGATGTTTTCTCTTGGTATTATGAGAAAATGTCAAGCATTGACCCTCAAATTGTTGATCATGAGATTGAAATGTATGATAATTCTAAACTTGTTCGAAAAAATTTGTGACCATTGAATCAAAGAAAAACACTCACCATCGAGATAGAGGTGGAAAAGATATTGAAAGTTGGTCTTATATACCCAGTTCAATTGACTGAATGATTGTCCAACGCAATTCTTGTTGACAAGAAGTAGGGGACCATTCATTTTTGTACTTATTTTCATGATCTAATAAAAGTGTGCCCTAAAGATAAATATCCCATGATATTCATCGATTAGATCATTGATGAATGTGATGAAAATGAGATCTCATTTATGGATGAATTTTCTAGTTAAACCAAATTTATATCCATCGAGAAGGTTAGAATAAGACTACATTTATTTGACCTTGGGGTAAATTTTCTTCTACAACATCAATCATATTGTTGAAGCCTATTTGGATGATTTGGCCACTCACTCAAAGAGAAGGGATGATTATTTGGATCATCAAGTTCATGCAGTTTTTGAAAGATGACAATACTACAAGATCGACTAAATCCTCACAAGTGTATATTTTATGTTGTATCTAGGTGATTGCTCAATTTCATCATTTATAAATATGGAATAATGGTCAACCCATTCAAGGTTGAGAAAATATTTCAATTGCTTCCCTTGCACATCATTCACCATCTTTAGAGCCTCCAAGGAAAATAAAAAAAATTGTGATGATTTATTGCTAATTATGCCAAGATCATGAAAAGTTTCATGCATCTTTTAAAGAAGGGGTCCTATTTATGTGGGATGATAAAGTGTAATGATCATTTGATTCCTTGGAAAAGGCTTTGATGTCCATCCCACTACTATGTCCACATGTCTACAACAAATGCTTCCTTTATATCTTGCGGCATTTGAATCAACCATCAATGTGGTATTGGTTCAAGAGGATGAATCACATTAGGAGCATGTGATTTATTACCTTAGCAAAGGGCTTTATGGACTTGAAGTGTGTTACTCCCATGTGGAGAATTTTTCCCTAACATCAGTTGATGATATCCAATGACTTCAACATTATATACTCTTTCAACGAATGAGAGTTATTTTGGATACTAATCCTATGCAAAATATCATGGGAAAGTATGCCAAATGGATTGTAGGTTTGCAGGAGTTTGATTTAGAATTCACATATTCCAAATCAAAGATGTCCTTGGAATTTATTGATCTTGTGTCAAAGTTACCTAGAGATAATGAGGATCCTATAGAAAATGATTCATTACCAAACAAGCATCTATTTTGTATTGCCTCTAGTGACCTTTGGTATGTAGACATATTGTATATCTCCAGACTTAAAAGTTTCATTCTCACATATATTGCAATGAATGGAAACACATTCACCATCAAGCAAGGAATTATCTCATAATAGATGACACTTTGTATCACCATAGGGTTGACCTAATTTTACATCAATGCCTGACACATGAGGAGGTTGAGAAGGTTATGCATGATTATCATAGTGGATCATATGGTGGTCATCTTCCTAGCTTGTTAGCAACAATCCAAAAAGTTATGCATTCAAGATATTTTTGGCTGTCGATTTTTAAATATTTTGTAGAGGTGGTTAGGAAATGTCATCCCTATCAAGTATTTATGAATAAATCGCATGCTCACCCTACTCATTTACACCTTTTTATCACCATTGGCCCCTTAATTAAGTGGGGGATTGATTTTACAACGTGTCATTCAACTTTTTTTTATGGTCATAAGTGCATTATTGTGGTTATTGACTACTTTACCAAGTGGGTGGAAACCGTGCCTACCTTCACAAATGATGGTAATGTAGCAACCTTATTCATATTAAATCATATTGTCACTAGAAATAATATGATGTTGGAGTCAACATCTAATTTGGGGTTCCACCAGGAACATTCATATTCATATTATCCTTAGGAAAATGGGCATGTAGACATGTCATCAATAAGGTTTTCAAAACCATTCTCTAGAGGCCAATTGAAAAATAAAATTCCAACTAGCATCTAATGTTATTTATAACTTTTTATACATATTGAACCTTAGTCAAGTTTTCTACAATATTTTCCCCATTTCAGCTTGTTCATGGAGTGGAAGAAATCCACCCAATTGAAGGTGAAATTCGTCCAGGATCAGTCATAGAGATCTTACCCAATAACTTAGTGGAGGAGGAACACCTCATATATTTGGAGTTCCTTAATGAACATTGTCATGATGTGGTGAATACAAATGAGGCCCATAATAATCATGTGAAATCTTAATATGATAAAAGTGTCCATTCTTGGATCTTATCTGAAGTATACTTGGTCCTAGTTTGCAATTAGGATAATAATAAGTTAGGGGAAGAAAAATTTGAACCTATGTGGCATGATCCTTACATCATGAGGTGTGTTTTATGGAATGGATCTTATGATCTTGTTGATTATGAAGATATACCTTTGGCACATCTCTGAAATAGGATCTACCTTTAGAGGTATTATGCATAGGAAACAATGCCTCATGATCCTTTGTACATGTTTTATGTTAGCTATTTTTCTTTAGTATTATTTTATTTTGATTTCCATTCCTTAATTATAATTATTTGTGCTTGATTGGAATTTGTTTTTGGATGTACCTATATATGTAGGGTTCATAGATTATGTTATTCAATGCACTTGAAACATTTCTTCCACGTCTTGGTTGATTTATTCTTCCTCGGTCTAGCTTGTGAATTAAGGTGGAGTTTTCCTTGGTCTCACTAACAATAATGTTGCCAAGTATATTGTAATAATTGAACTTCTTTATGAAGTTATTGCATTGGATATATGGCATATGGATTTCTACTTGGATTCACATTTGATGGTGTTGCATTTGAATAAGTTTATCATGTGTGTGATCTTGCACTTATTCGAAAGTATCTATGAGTGAGACTTCTTGAGCATTACATTGAATCATTATATATGTTCATGTGAAAATAATATTTAATGAATTAATTGATTCATTAGCTAATTTAATTTTGTATTGGTGTTTATCGCACTAAGTTAATCAAAGAATGCAATTCAATAATCATGAAATGAAAATCATATTTAAAAAATTCTACAAATAAGTAGGATTGAAATCATGTATACATATAAGAAAAAACCCCACCATGTCCAAAATATACAATGTCAATATACAAAATTAGGCTATAAGACCTCTAATGATATGATGTGGATCTATGTCTGCTAATGCAAAAAAATGAGTACAATGAGGACTACTCCTCATGATCAGACTCTATGTGATATACATGATAGAAGATGATAGTTATGTCCATCCATTATAGGATTTGTATCCACATATGTGCTACACCCACTACATGTATTTGAAGTCACTTTGGGATATCCTCAATATGAGTCATGGGCACCCTTTTGGTCAAGCCATCGAGGTTCCATTGAACCTCTTGGAACACCCTGGTAGTATTTGCGACATTTGTTCTCCAGCTGGATTTTCCTCATCACAACCTCTGCATCAATTTCCAGGGAACCCATCTAGTCGAACAAGGCCTATATTTGTATCATCATAAAAAAATTTTAGTGACATTGTTGGGTTAATATTGACTCGTTCATAGACTAGATGATATAACATTGATATTTCCATTAATGGTTTTATCATTGGTGGTTTACCGTCCCATTGTATTTCCCATGGTATTTGATGTGATGAAGAATATTTAAAGGCTTGAATAAATCCATTGTAAGATGCCTCAAGCGGCCTAGTGTTTGGCCAGGTTGGATAAGGTCAATAAAGATATATATCTTGAGTGTTGGTTTTCTCAGTTAAGGGTTTCCACGGTAATTTTATGAGTACTATGTGTGATTGATATTTTTTTCTTTCCGTTTTGTCAAGAATATGTATGGGCATTGCTATACTTTAAAGGTTTAAAACCTACAATTGGTATCAGAGCATTTATTGGCTTCAGGGGGATTCCTTTGTTTCTAAGGGTTTGGTTATATTGGGTCTATGATAAACCTTGTTTTAGTGGGAACTCTACGGTGGTGATTCTTGTGGTGAAAGAGAATGGTGAGCATTTATAAGATCAAGATAGAGAAATTTAATGGGAACATATTTGAGCTTTGGAAGTTGAAGATGGAGGATATTCTGATAGATAAAGAATAGTGGGTCATTGTGGATCCTAGTATTTCCCCTACGGATATGTCAATGAAATAATAGGCGAATTTGGATAGGAAGGAAAAAAACACAATTCGATCATGTCTTTCAGATTTAATGTTATTGAATGTCTTGGGAGAATCTACAACCAAGGTGTTATGGGATAAGTTATTATCTTTGTATTAGTCTAAGTTCCTAGTAAACAAACTTTTCCTTTAGAAGAAGTTGTTCCTATGGAGGATGACTAATGGAGACTCAGTGACAAAGCATCTAAATTCCTTCAATACTATGGTAACTCAATTTTGTTTTGCCGACATTAAATCTTTTAATGAAGATAAGTGCATTATTTTATTGTTTTCTTTGCCAAATTCATGGGATAGTTTATTTGTAGCTATTGGAATTAACGCAACCACATTAAAATTTGATGATGTGGTGTCATACTTGTTATTAGAGGAAATGAGGAGGAAAACCATGGATATTTAGATCACAACTTCCTTATCTGTAAGAGGACGTTCCCTGGATAACAATATAAATAATTCCTCAAGTGGGAGATCTAAATCTAGAGGTACATCTAAATATCCAGGAAAATCCTCAAGGAAATGTTGGAAATGTGTTTATAGGTACTAGATGTATTATAATAAGCAGAAACAAAAATATCACAGCAAATACCAATGGAACAAAAAAATATAGAGAACCACAACACAAAAAATGATACCTTTATTGATAGAAATCCAATTTCACTTGCCTCTTCGAGGGGGCAATCTCCCAAAGAGTAGAGATCTATTACAAGAATTCTTAATACAAGACTTCCCCATGCCTTCTACTTCTAATTATATTATTTCTATCTTCTAAAGAACATTTTAGAAGAATATATTTCTATAAGAAAAATCTTATATTAAGTATTCTTACATTTGACTTGTGCACATTATTATATAGGCCTTATTATCGCAAAATCTATAGGTTGGGAAAATCCCAACCCAATCCATGGAAGTGTACAACTTGTAACACACCCATGGTGGGGCACCGAAATTTTGTTCTTCTTAATAAATCAAATCCTCCATTCAGGGTATCTATCCCATTATTCTCGTCTAGAGCTTTCCATCCACGGTCTCCATGCTCAAAACCGAGCTCAGAGCTGGCAGATAAACCTCTCCCAAGTTCCTCGGGTGTTCATTGGTCGGGGCCATGGGGCTTCCACGTGGGTCTGAATCAATATGATTCTCCTTGAGCTCTCGAATATCCCAGAACTTCTAGTGTTCCTAATGCTATGGAGGAAATCCATCCACCAACCAATCCAACGACTGGACTTGGTCCTTGACTAACTCGCAGGACAACGGGGAATTCAACGTTCGGCCTTCTGATTTGAATTCCTGGCCTAGCCTCTTCCCTACGGCTATAATCACATACAACTGTGGGCTATGACCATATGCCAATACAACAGCCGCCTATTTCGGTGCTTCGGAGCTTTGGGCTCTGGACATTTTCACCCTATGACACCATAAATCTTTCGAACTGTCGAATCAGTGGATTTTGGGTATGCTTACGGAAATTAGCGGTCCCTATTTTCTTTCAAAATCAATGAACCACGCTTAATTCAGGACTTTGTGCTTTGGAGAATTCCAAAGAACTCACAAACACAAACCTCCGAAGGGAAATCCTTCTGGAGTGTCAGACCTCCTAACACCTGTCCTTTGAGATCGACAGCTCAGGTGAACTCCGACCTTCGAGCCTTCGGGAGTTCTTGTTCCACTTTTCTCCAAAGTGGATATCCTATGAAGTATAAGATCACCCACTACGCATCCCCAAATGACGAACAATTGATATTCTCTCCATCACTCCGAGCTTCGGGGATTTTCGAAGCACCAAGATTCAAGTCCTCTGGAGTGACTCTCCTTTGAAGTATAGGACCTGATGCCAAGTGTCTCCCGACGTCAATGGATAGGATGGAATCCTGGAGTTCCGGTCACTTCACAAACAACTTTGGATAGGTGGGCATGTACTAGGGGTTGACACATAGAAGGGTTAGGGGTGACATGTGCCCTCATTCGGGATGACACATGTCACGTTCCAAAGGGTCTATAGGGTATGTGATACGCATGAATTTAGGTGACATGTGGCACATAAAACTTGGGTCCACGTCACCATGGATGGCATCACTATGCCATGCCACTCTGGTCTAATCGTCCTTCATGCCCTCCGATCTTGCGGCCAAGGTACGTACATGTAATCCTTGGATCAACGGTTTGTAACTTCAGAATTCGGGGAATTTGATGCTATAACATCTCTATCCTCCTGAAGTAGAACTTCAACAAAGTCTTCTCATTGTAGATCCAATGACTGAGGGGATCTCCAAACATTCTCGATCGGTGGCCCGTGCTACTTCGCGATGGGGAGTTGGATCCTAGTTTAGAAGATGATATAGGTTCATCTAAACACTAGGGAAACCATTCTTTGTTGATCAAATCATTGGTAACCGAGTCTCCCGGTTACCATCGGCCAGTATAAGGCTTAGTAAGGTCGGTCATACTCTGAATTCCTGGACTTTCAGAGCTCTGAAGCTAGGAGGACTTAGCTTCCTTAGGCTTAGCCTAAGGTTCCTAGGTATTGATCATATGGATCCTCCCAAATGGATCTCGTCCACTTGTATTCCAAATGAAGAGATCTCTCCTTTTGAAGGTTTGAATCTCGCTATCCTTCCTGATCTTTATCATGAAATGGTTAAGGACTTGGGCCTAAAATCCTGGTCACACAGCAAGGAGTTTGAAAGAGGTATCCTCTTTAGATGGATAGGTTTAAATTGACACGATATCTCTATCTCAGTTGTCTTACAGGCTTATTTCCCAATAAGCCTCAAGGGCTAAGATGGGGCATACAAACTATCAGTAAGAAGCCTAAGTTCATAAGGAGATGAAGGCATACACATATCATGACCATTCCACAAAAAAACCATTTATAAATACACATATATATAAACACATGCGTTCATCCATTATTTTAGTTCAATACATAAAGAAGGAAAATACTTATCAGAACCAGATAACGTGAAGCGACTGCTGAAAGGGGTGCCTGTTTCCACCTAACCATAGGCTTAGTCACTCCTAATGGATTTACCACTAGCCACCCTGATCTAGATCTCTATGATATGAGATATAATCATTTCTTCTGGCTTAGCGATAGTAGGGACAGAGGTTACTCTCCTCCTCCCACAGAATCTTGGCAACGATTTTCACTATGCCATGAAAGGAGGTACGCCTGAGTACTTCCTCAGTCACTCAACAACCTCATTTATCAGCTTGTATCATAACCCTGCTAGCCATTTCCTGTGACCATAACACACTCATTTCTTAGTTCTTCTTTGAAACTGAGAGCCTTGGTCTCTCGTCTTTGCACTATTCGTAGGCCTTCCTCTACCCACCACACCTCCCTTTCTTTCCTTCCTCGACAAGATTGTGTGTGGCTCAAATTTCTAGTCTGTGGTCAGGTATGAAATCCTTACAGATGGGTGCTCTGCCCCATCCCCTCATTAACTCTTGAGGAGGTATTCCCACCTACCAACCTAACTGTAATTCATACCTGGGTCAGAGGACTGTTATGGTCCTAAGCAATTAAATCCAGTAAGGTATTGGTTTGGTGGAGGTTAACGCAACCATTCCTGGTCCCCTTCACCATCTCTTTCGTAGCATTTGTGGTCTCTCTTAGAACACCCCCCTTCCAGTAGTCATGCAACACTTATCCATTTTATAGTAAATAACAAAGGTCTATCAAATCAAACATTCACACATATTGAGTTTTTCATAGTCTCTTGGCCCATATAATCATATTTACAAACTGGGGAAAACAGGGGTGTTACAATTCCCTCCCCCTTAAAGGAACATCCTCCTCGATGTCCTATCTGTCAACGTGCTCTGTATATACATAAGTAAACAAAAATGGATATGCATGTCTCATGGCATCCTCCATTTACCATGTAGCCTCATCTAGGCCAAAGTGTTTCCACTGCACCTTGACATGTGAAATGGTTCGGTTCCTGAGTGAGGTTTCCTTCCTATCTAGTATGCATTAGGGTTCTGGAAGGAATTCTCCCTATGGCTCCACCTGAATCAAAAACCAGTCAATTATATGATTAGAATCATGTACATATTTATTTAATAAAAAATATGGAAAACATTATGTGCCTTCACGGTGGGAGGGAGTGCTAGCCTATAGGCTACAAGTCCCACTCTATCTAATATTTCAAAGGGTCCACAATACTGGGGTGCCAGTTTGACACAAGGTCCCATTCTCAGGGAAGTATTCCTGAGTCTAACTTTGAGATAGACATGGTCTCCTGTCTTGAACTCTTTGGGAGTTCTCTTTCTGTCGGCATAACTCTTTTGTCTATCCTAAGCAATTTTCAGATTTTTCTTTATCTGAATCACTTGGTGTTCCATTTCTTTTAGCATGTCGGGTCTGATTGTAATTTTATCCACTTGATTACTCCACCTAATTGGAATCTTGCACTGTCTACCATGGAGGGATTCAAAAGGGCTCATCTTCAATGACTCTTGATAACCGTTTTTGTAGGAAAATTATACCAATGGCAGGTAGTCTTCCCACTTCTTAGGTTGATGCATTACATGCATCCTTAACATGTCTTTTAATATTTGGTTTTCTCTTTTTGTTTGTCCATCAATTTGGGGGTGGTAGGTTGTGCTAAACAATAGTTTAGTTTCAAAACCAACCATCAAGGATTTCCAAAAGCTTGAAGTGAATTTTGTGTCTCTGTCAAACATAATATCCCTAGGCATTCCATGCAGTCTAAATATCTCCTTCATGGAAATGTTGGCAATATCTATTTCCTTGCAAGTCGATTTGATAGGAACGAAGTGAGCATACTTGCTCAATTTGTCCACCACTACCATGATGACATCATTTTTCTTGGACGATTTTGGTAATACGATGATGAAATCCATGGAGATAGTTTCCCATTTCCATTCTGGAATTGGTAGAGGTTGTAACAACCCGTCTGGGTGCTGGTTTTCTTCCTTAAATTACTGGAATTCTAGACACTTAGCTAAATAATTAGCTATGTCCTTTTTAAATTCAGACCAATAGAATTGTTTTCTAGTGGCCGTAATCATTTTTTGTTAACCTGGATGACCAGTATATGGTATTTTGTGCATTTCGTCCATTATGAACCTCTTCAAGTCATCACAAATTGGAATATACAATTTGTTTATGTAAGTGAGACGACCTTCTTCGAGCATTTGATAGCCTTCATACTTTATCCCTGTAGGCTCTTGCCTTAGGTATGAGGTCATGATCTTGAAGAATGCATTTTTTTCTTGCGCATTCCTAACTCTCTCCCTGATGTTCATTTCATAGGTGCTTATTTCTTCCAGGTGAATCATTTTCATACTTCTACTAAGGGAATCAACCACCCTATTTTCTTTTCCTCTGATGTGTTTGATTTCGAAATCAAACTCACTAAGGAGATCCATCCACCTAGCTTTCCTAGCATTGAGTTTTGGTTGATCAAACAAGTGGCTCAACCCACAATGGTCTGTCATAAGTACACATTTCCTACCCATGAGGTAATGCTTCCACATTTTTAAAGCATGCACTATGGAAGCCAACTCTAAATCATGGGTCACATAATTTATTTCATGCTCATTCAATTTTTTGGATTCGTAGAAAATCACATGTCCTTCTTGCATAATGACTCCTCCGAGTCCTTCCTTACAGGCATCCGTACAGACAAGGAAGTCATTATCAGGTTCTGTAATCTTCAGCACAGGTGCATGGGTCAAAAGGTATTTTAGTTCCTGAAATTTTTCTTCACATTCTGATGTTCAAGTGAATTTAACCCCCTTTTTCTAAAGGGCAATGATTGGACAACCAATCTTGGAAAATACTTTTATGAACCTTCTATAGTATCCTACTAAGCCCATAAAGGATCCGATATCAGATACATCCTTTGGGGTAGGCCATTTCATAATAGATCTGATCTTGTCAGGGTCTATTGCCACCCCTTATTTATAAATAACATGGCCTAAGTAATGGACTTTCTTCTGGAAAAAGTCACACTTGCTAAACTTAGCATAGAGATGATGCTCTCTTAGTACTTGTAGTACTAATTTAAGATGTTCTTCATGCTCCTCTCTATTCTTGGATTATATTAGGATATCATCAATAAAAACCAATACAAATCTATCTAGGAATTTGCTGAGTACATTATTCATCAAACACATAAAAGTGGCGAGGGAATTGGTTAATCCAATTGGCACCACCAAAAATTCATAGTGACCATACCTTGTCCTGAAGGTTGTTTTGTGGATGTCTTCCTCCTTGATTCAGACTTAATGGTATCCATACCTTAAGTCAATCT
The DNA here is from genome assembly GCA_009831015.1 of Picea engelmannii. Lineage (NCBI taxonomy): Eukaryota > Viridiplantae > Streptophyta > Pinopsida > Pinales > Pinaceae > Picea > Picea engelmannii. The sequence goes on from ML806467.1 coordinate 114,730, forward strand.
TTGAGAAAATGGAAGCACCCCCTAATTGGTCAAACAATTCATAGATTCTTGGTAAGGGGTATTTGTTCTTTATGGTTGTCTTATTGAGTTATCTATAATCTATGCACAGTCAGAGTGTGCCATCTTTATTTTTCACAAACAAGTCTGGTGCTCCCCATGGAGACACATTGGACCAGATGTAGCCTTTGTCCATCATTTCCTTTAGATGTAGCTTGAGCTCAACTAGCTCAGGTGTACTCATCCTATAGGGTGTCCTAGACACTGGAACTTCTCCTATTACAAGTTCTATCGAGAAGTCAATGTCTCTTCTCGGAGGTAGACCTGGTACCTCTTCTAGGAATATGTCTCTATACTCTCTTAAGATGGGGCGGTCCTCTAGGTTCGATTTGTTACCCTCAATAGATTCCAACACCTGTATTGCATATAGAGGACATCCCTTCCTGCAATACTTTTTCATTTGATGGGTTGATATTCGTCTCACTGAGACAGGCTTCTAAATCCCTTGGAGGGTTATCTTTCTCCCTTCTTCATTTACACATTCTAAAGTTTTATGGTAACATTCCAACTTAGTTTTATAAACATCTAATCAGTCCATACCAATCAACAGGTCATAAGATTGCAGGGGAAGTATGTTAAGGGTCGCTTGGGTGGGAAATCCATCCATAATGAATTTACAAGCTAGTATGACCTATGCTACTTTTATTTTTGTGTCAGTGGCTAGTTGTACCAACCATGGATTAACATGTCTAACTGGTTGCAGTTTACACTTATCAATAGTCTGAGGGCCTACATAACTCAAATTAGAACTAGGGTCAATTAAAATAGAAACCAAATGGTTGGAAATCATAACTTCCATGAAGGCCCAAGCAAAGCGTGTTCCTCCACAAGTATCCACCAAGCAAGGCCCTACAAAGACAAGTAAATTCACCCTCCAAGGGTCTCACGTGCCAAGAAAATCACATTTAATACAAGAACCATCTAAACATGTGCATCAAATCTACCCTTTCAAATCAAACAAATGCTCAAAGACCCTATGAAATTTGGAAAATTTAGATATGGGAGGGGTTTCATAATGCCCTATTGGGTGAAGCAATTCCTCAAGTAGGGGATCTTCCTAAGGAGAATCCTTTCTAGGTTGTGTATTGAATGTGAGGTGGATGGGTTTATACTTCTAGGTATAGGGTTTCATGGCATATAAGGGCTCGTATTGTCTCATTTATGGGTGCCTTTGTTGAGGGCTAGACACATCCTTTTCATCTTTTTGTTTTTAAATCAAAATTTTCCAAACCATTTATTATCCATTCATTTTACATGTATTTCCAAGATGAAGACAGTAAGGGGCACTAAAAGGAAATGCATATCCCACATACACTCTACCTTGGTTTGCATGCTTTTCCAAGTTGAAGACAATAAGGGGCACTAAAAATAAATGCATAGCCCACATACCCTCTACCTTCTAAAGCATCATTGATCAATTATTTATTTATTTTATGGGCCTCTCATTTTTTTCCAGAGGCGTTTCATTTCTCTCAGGATCCCAAGACAATATTTTATCACATAATTTCTTTTCCAGGGAACCTCCGAGCCCAGTGGCCCCTTATCCCCATGAAATGAGGTACATGCCATTCTTGGGTCAATAAGGCCAAAAAAATAAAATATGGGGAAACTGAGGGGAAGAAGTAATGGAAGGTGGAAAGTATGAGTGGGAATGGTACAATGACCCTTCAAGGAGATGCCTCAATATCAACCATTTCCCTGAGGGTGGCCACTTACTACGAAACCATGACACTCACCAAGGTGAAATATGGAAAAAATCATAATTTCCAAGTAGACGCTCCATAATTAGGGGAATATTTAATGCAACATATTCAAATGCTTCAAGTATTAAGGTGACAGTTATCATGACACTTTACTTGTTATATCATGGAGAAAGATTCATTGTCTTATAGAAGTAAGTTGGTGTCGTGAAGGCCATCATGACGAACGAATAAGTATGGTTGTGAGGCGGGGCTCCATCTGTGTGAGTGGACATTTTCAATAACTCTATCTCTCAGTACTCCATGTCTGCAACTTGAAGGCCTAGATACATCATCTCATTAGTTATCCCTAGGAATGGGGGATAACAAGCCTTGTTTACTAATGTAAAACTTTATTACATAGAAAACATATT